>QARZ01000544.1:34056-52122 GCA_013407115.1 Glycine latifolia
TTGTGTTTATAATTCTTGAAAATTCATCCAATCTTCTTTTGTATTTTTCTAGATTTCGTGAATTCCGAAGCTTCCGTACACTTAGAGCAATCAAAAATGGATCATAAAGCAAACCTAGGAGGTGCAACAAGCAAAACAGGCCCAATATCCATCAAGGCCCAAAAACATGTTCCAGAACCATCCTTTAACTCGCCCAGGCGAGTGAAACAAGTGCAATCTGGTCGCCTGGGAGAGTGGAGTTATCAAGTGGGCCTTCAAGTGGCCAAGTGGACATCCAAGTTGGGCCTTTAACTCGCCCAAGCGAGTGGAAAATGAAGAAATTGGTCGCTTGGGCGACCAAACTCGACCAAGCCAGCCCCTATAAATACCCAAGTACCCCCAAGGCCAAAAACATCTTTTCACTTCCATTCTTCCTCCTCCCTTGCTTCTTAGCTTGTTTTGAGCCTTAGGCTCTTAAATATTAGTATTAGGTAGGTTAGGAAAGTGAGAGAAGTGAGATTTAGTATGGAGACTCTGCCGAAAAGAAGCGGTGATGGGGTCCTTCATCAATTCTTCTCTTAAGGAGGTTCTCTCCATGCTTGGTTAGTTTCTCTTAAGGATTGGATGTAATCTTCTTACATTTAAGTATCTCTTTTAATATTTATTTATGCATAAGTCTTTTCTATTTATTATTGGTAATTTTATTCCATTCTTAATCCTTAATTCTACTTGATCACTAGTTTCATGAAATTGGATTCTAAGTTTAACTGGGAAGTACTCTTAGAATTTGAACTGAATAATTTTACTCTTTATGTTACGTTGCTAGGAATAGAGCATAACGTTTAGATTGCAAATAGCACACGATTATGATTGTAATGCTGGGTTATTTACTTCGTATGTGAGGGATCGATATTCGGTAAATATCCTTAGAACTCGATTGCAAGGGATCGATTCAAGGTTAATTAATGTGTGCATCAGTAATAATAGAAAATGATTTATACATGGTAATATTAATTGGATACCGAGGGTATGAATGATGAAATCCAATCCTATGCTTTTCTTGAATTAATTAAAATCATTTTATTAGCTTCCGTAATCTTCCGTAATCTTTCGTTATTTCCGTAAAACCATCAAAACTTCGACCATACTCATTGTACATAACTATTAAACTGTTGAATTCTATTTGGATTAACTGAGTAGCACAAGTCCCTGTGGAGACGAACTTTTATAAATTTTGTAACTTACAACGACAAATTGGTACGCTTGTCAAAAGTCTAACAAACTTGTACATACAAACTAATAACCATCATAATACGACCTCTCAAAGTTGACGAGGAAAGTGTCTGTAGGTAAATGTCAATTATACTTTTACCTACATATTATTGACTTATAGTGACAAATTTTGTTTGTAGGTATAAGTCAATTTTGTAGGTATAAGTCAATTTTGTTGTAGTGATTGCAACAAATTAATTTTGTACATGAGATCTAACAAAATATCAATTGCCACCACCCTATTGATCACACCTTAATACTTGTCAAATTTGGAAATCTTGGATGCAACCATTTTATAAATAACAAAAATGGAAGATTTAAGTCACTCCATCAAAGCCTACTTATTTGACACACCTTTGGAAAACAAATTGCAGTTGAATATGAAATATAAAAAAATAAGAGTGTCACATCATAAAATATTTCCAACTTTTGACAAGTTTCATTTGTCATTTGTCTATCATATTCAAAAGGCAAAACTTTATATTGATTCGCTTGTATTGTTAGATGCTCCAATACATCTTCTGTATTGTATGACTATTTGAAACATTAAAAATGTAAAATTTTACCTAATTTTATATTAAAGAACCAACTTCCTACTAAATAAAATGTTCACATGACCAAATGTTTTTATAAATTTCTTCTCTCTTTTGGGTGTTTTTGTCCAAAAACTAACACTTTATTATATTACCTTTTTCAATGACATAAACAATTATGTACAATCAATCTTTCATAATTAATTTCAATATATGAACATAACAATGCATGTGATATAATTGATCGTTCAAAATAAGCCACCTAGGTGAAATCTTATTCAAAATGCTTTCAATATAGCATCATTTGTAATATAATTATCAATAGTCAAAGTTGAAAATTTCTACCTATATTCCAATCCATCAAACATTCAAACCAGTACTTCAGTAAGAACTTCATTAGTTAGCTCCACAGAATCAAAAATAAAATTTCTCAAACAATAAAAAACAAACAACCCTAAAAAACATTTTCTATTCAATTAAAATTCAAATCATCTAAGCAATTGAAAAATTGTAAAATAAAAACCACAATAAGTTCATCAAATTCTTACAAGTATAATCACCATTAATTTAGCACCCCAAATTTTGAAATTAGGAATATATCTTAAGAGAATCCTTATTAGAATCTTGTTATATTGTTGGTAAGTTATACAATGTTGTTGTTGTTGTTATTCACTATTGTTTTATATTTGGTGCTTAAGGAGTGTTAGATACACTTGAAAAGTGTCCAAGTCTTGTGTTGAGTTTTATGATGAAAATCCTAGAATGATTGTCTTATCTTGAGTTGTAATTATTCGTTCAAGGTTTCATTTACATTGTTAGAAAGCTTGATTAAAAAGGTACAATTCATTTATGCTCCTTAGAAACCAAAATGAACCTTTATCTTAATGAAAATTGATCCAAAAGTATGTCACTTGTTGATGAAAACCACACTAAGTCTCACATTGGTCAAAATAACCTCATACACCCTTCATTCTTATATATATATATATATATATATATATATATATATATATATATGTATGTATGTATATATGTATATAGAAAGGAAACCATCAAGCCTTAAGAGTATCATACACAAAAGGGGATTAATGTAAAGTATGAAGTCCTTCAAAGTTAATAATTTGTATATTTCCCTTAGAGTTTCTAATTAGTGAAAACATTAAGAAACAAAATGGGCTTGAGACCGTGTTTTAAAACATGCCTAATGTTTATACGCTACCATATATTTTCAAACCTAAAAAAACTCATTATTGATGTCAAAACTGTATGAAAATAGTCCATACAGCTATAACAATCTGCTTAATTTCATGATAGATTTTTATTCTACAAAATGTCCTTAAACTTGTTTTATTCATAACTTTTGCTAGAAAATTATGATTTAAGTGAAATTTAAGGCTAACCCTAAGTTTTAACACCCAAAGAAATCATTTTTAACCATAAAATTTAAAGAAACAAAACACATCATCTAGTTCCAGACAAGGCAGTAGCTATGAATATTTGAACATCAAAACAACATTCAATGAAGCTTAGCTTCCAAAGACAACAAGGTTAGGGTTCAAGAAGTTGAAAGACCCCCCTTACTTGGATGAAGCTTGCACAAAATGACTCAGATAAACAAAGAGCTTAGATCCTTGATGTCTCAAACTTCTAAGAATGAAAATGAAATTTTGGAACCATGAATGAGAAGCTTGCACGAATTTGGTAAAGAAAACAAGAAGAAAAAGAAGATTAAGAGCTCCTTACCAAAGCTTCAATGAAAGAAACCTCAAAAATACTTGTATCAAGCTTGGAAAAATGTAGAAGAGTGGATCCCTCTTCCCCTTGGTGAACTCATGTAAAAATGAGAAAGAAGGATCCCAAAATTGGTTTTTAAAGAATTATGAAGATAAGGTATAAGGATTTTTCCCAAAATAAATTTGATTAAGCCTAATTGACACCATTATTGACCACTGGCAGCCCAAGTTTAATGTGAAAAGACATTCCTTTTATGGGCACTATTTTTGAAATTTTAGCCCAAAATGGATAAAGTAGACATAAGCAAAAATGGTAAAATTGTTTTTTCCAAAACTGGTAAATCTTGTCTTAAATGTCTAAATTAATGTGCTAAATTCCTAGATTATTGTGTTAATTTCCCTAGAGATATGTGTACTTAGAGTAAACCTCACACAAAGTTCATTCACACAGAAACAAATTACGCTGCGACTCAATATGCAGTGCAATTCTTACACATGAAAATCTAACCCAAACAATTTTTATTTCTCTGTCTAGCTTCATTATACCAATCACACACACACACACACACATACACATATACTAAGCACGAAAGTGATGATAAAAAAGCATATAATCATTTCCATTAAATATATACATGAACATATGACAACACAAAATTTCCTCTATTAGAATGAGTTGTAATTCTTTTGTTAAGGTGTTACAGTAGTCCAAGGCCAAATCTGAACCACTTTTGCTTTTTTAATATCTATGCTTATTTGAATCTTAGATACAACATAACCCATAAGGTCACACTACAAAAGCAAAACTCACATTTGGAGAACTTTGCATATAACTTATCCTCCATTAAGGTTTGCAACGCTAACCTTGGGTATTGCTCATGTTCCTTCTTACTCTTACAATACACAAATATGTCATCAATTAAGACTATCATAAAATGGTCCATAAAAGTTACAAGGGAATTGGTTAGTCTAAAATACATAGCCAAACACTCATAATGTTTGTATCGAGTATGAGAGAAATGTCATACACCTTTTATTTCCTTCTCAATTAATGATATCTAAATCTCAAATCAATCATTGAGAAACATTAGGGCCCTTGAAGTTGGTCGAACAAGCCATCAATACTAGCCAAAGCATACTTATTCTTCACTATCACCATTTTTATTGTCTATAATCAATAAGTGAACGAAGTGAGTAATCTTTCTTAACAAGCAACACTTGTGTCTCTCACGAGAAACTATTAGGACAAATGAAACCTTTATCAAGAAGATCCCTAAACTATTCCTTCAACTCCCTAAGCTCGATTGGGCCCTCCCAATATGAAGGCATATATATGGGTTCAGTTCCTAGTAGCAAATCAATACCAAACTCTATCTTTGTATATGGTGGTACACCAAGTAATTCCTTATGGAAAGACATCAAGGTATTCACCTACCACTACGACTTGCTCTAACTTCATTACTAACACATTAACATATTTTATCATTGCAAGATACACTTGACAACTTTTCCTTAATAGCCTGTGAGATTTTACTAATAAAATTAAGTTATTAATTGACCAACTTTGATCACCATGAAACACAAAGGTTAGTTTCCTTGGCATGTCAAACTTCACTACTTGATTGTGGCAATGTAAAGTAGCTTGGCAAGAAGCCAACCATGTTGGATATAGGGGGAGCTGCAAGAAGATCAAAGCAAGACTGAAGTAATTGGCTTGATGTTTTAGCTTTTTACATGCCCAATCAATTTGAAGGCATTTGTAATTTGTCTAAGTGGTTCAAGTACATTACCTTGTGATCCTTGCATTGCATTTGCATACTCACTTACATGCATTCATATCTGGAATATAGGATTAACTGTTTGCATTTACAAAGAAAATTTCATGGCTTATGTTTTTGGAAAAATCAGATTGTGTGTTTATTTCTGGAAAAGCCATGAAGAACAATTTAATCGATTACAAGCAAGGTGTAATCGATTACCAAGTGCTTTTTACATATTATGCATGTCTACTTTCATCGATTACCACTCTTCTGTAATCGATTACAAAGGCTTATTTCATATCTGAGCTTATCTGCATTAATCGATTACCGTTCTTATGTAATCGATTACCAAAGCTTATTTTCACATACCTGATGACTGCTCTAATTGATTACATCACGTATTAATCGATTATTTTGTTTGTGAAAATTTTCCAGAAAGCTCAAGAACGCATTAATCGATTATCTGGTGTATTAATCGATTACTTATGTTAAAATAATCGATTACACTAACGTTTTAATCGATTACATTCTGTTAAATCAGTTTTCTATTTAAAGCTTTATGGGTCTGCACTTTATGAATACGAAATACTCTTAAGTCTGTGAATGACCCAAAGTTTTCAAAGCTTTCAAAAGTTCAAGATACTAATTTACTGAGTGAAACACATCTTGTGTGAGATCAAAAGATTACTGATTTTTAGATATGATATGTTAAAGAAAAAGAGTTTTTCAAGAAAGTTGATTCTGAGCATTGGCATTCATACAACCTGGATTGATTGATAACTTCGTTCATTCATTCATTCATCCATTAAGGATCACAGGTTGTGTCTCTCTTGAATCTTTCTTTTAGAATTTCTGAGTTTCAAATTCTGCTGTGAATATCAAATAGTTTCTTTCAAGCTTTCTAGAGTAGTGTTCTCTAGGGATAAAGATCTGAGTAGGGTTCTCAAGTTCTTTGTGATTTGTTTTCTAATAGTGTTTTAGAATTCAGATTCTTTATCTAGGGTTGATAAAGATAATCACCTACAATTGCTTGTAAAAAAATACTTTTGATTTAATGAAAACTCTGACCTAGTGTTGGTTAGAAGACACTGGATGTAGCCTCCATGTTAGTGAGGTGAACCAGTATAAATTGTTGTGTCTTGTGTTCTAAATCTGAATATTTTTCATTACTTGTATTTGGGTGATCAAATTATAATCAACAAGAAGTAATTCTAACATTACATGCATTACAAGGTGTATCTTGATTGAAAGAAAATTTTTGATTTTGATTAAGGGTGATTGAGTGATACGATCCACATTTTAAATATGCATATTGTTTTAGAGAAAATTTTAAATATATGTTTTAACCAATTCACCCCCCCTCTTGGTTATTTGAAGTGTGTTCATTGTGTTTTCAAGCCAGTCCATACCCAAGATCATATCAAAGTCTATCATATCCAACTCTATGAGATCTATTATCAATGATTTGTCATCTATTAAAACCTTATAAGTTTTGTACATTTAAATTTCTAACAAGGAGTCACTTGTTGTCATAGTCACTATCAAAGGTTCATTCAAAGGTAATGGATCTCTTCTAATTGAAAAAGCAAAAGAAAGGGGATATAAAGGAGTGCATAGCTCTCAAGTTAAATAAAAGATGTGTATTTCGAGAACTTATGGAAATTATACTTGTCACAACAACATGGGATGCTTGAGCATCCTAACGAATAAAAAAGATTGCATATGTTTGTCCATTTCCTCTAGGTCCTTTACGACCTTGATGTGAGCTATTCAACCATTATGATCCAAGATTACTAAATTGTCCCACCTAGCCATAGGTGTAAAATAATAACAATCATACTAGAAGTAGGGTTGAATAGTGTGTTTATCAAAGATAATAAATTTTTGTAACTTTAGAAAAAATATAGACAAAAATCATATGTATGGTAAGTCGTCCACTGGAGAGAAAATATGTTTTAATAAAGATAGGTTTGATCGTCCAATAACTTAATAGGAGAGAATATTTAAAACAATTTTTCAAATAAATACTTGGTATTAATGAAGTGACAAAGAATGCTAATAGAATGCTTAATAAACCATTAATAAGAGAAGTAGAAACACTTGGTTTATATTGGTTCACTTAACCGGAGCTATGTCAAGTTCTCTTTTACTTAACAATAAAGGGTTCCACTAATCAAAAGTTGATTACAAAATAAGAATTCTGACTTGTCACTCCTGGCTGTACAAATATTCTTAATACCACTTCTGGCATTGTAAGTCACTCTTGGTTTTCACAAACAATAGTTCGAATGAATACAAGTATTCAATAACACTCAGTGAATGAATAAACAATAAAGCTCAAATATTAAATAACTTTGCTTAGCAAAGGATAAATAAATGAAAGCTTTAAATCAGTCATCCAGTGATTTCAGCAGAGTTTTGCTTTAGAGATATTCTCATTTTCTCGTAATGATTTCTCTCTCTTTCTTTTTTAGAAGAGACTGTCTTTTATAGACTTCAGTGAAAGATCCGTTTCGGGATCAATGTTGATTTCTTGAAAAGACTGTTGTCTCACACTAGGAGATAAGGCTACGTGTCATGCTTTGATTTGCGAGAAAATGAGAGATAGTACAAACAGCGCTATATGCTCCTTGTTCTGAACAAAAGTGACATTAAAGGAAAATTATGTGAATACCTTATATTCTCTTCTATTTTGTATTTTCCTTAAATTTAAATGTTAGCAATTCAAAACAAAGAGAGACAAAATAAATTTGTATAAGATAGAACACGTGTGCTTCCCTTTTTTGGCCATCATAGACTTTTTTTTTAATCAATGTTGATCATTTCAAAAGAATTTGAGTCTCTTACTAGTTGGACGCGGAAGTTAACAAAACACAATGTATACCGCTGATTAACATAATGAGTGGAAGCTCTTTGGTTTTAGTGCATTGGATGCTAGTTAAATAATTAACATAGCATATTCTCTTGGAGTGTGAACGATACATGCAGATGATTTGTAAATCCTTTAACACATATCATGTCCACTTGTCAAAAACTCATTAGAACAATAATTTATATTTATTGTTATTCATCAAAATCCAAGATAGATGAGAAGAGTGGTCGTCCAAACCTAACAAGGTATTGTTATTCTACAAGGCGAGGGTTGAAAAGATGACATAAGGAATTCCTTGCAAAGTTCCCAACTTGCCCACATTGATAACAACATGTTTATCCTTACCTACAAGATCTAACAAGCGCATTGGCAAACATAGAATAAGTAATAAGGGTCCAACAAGACATCATACAATGTTGTGAGACTCTAATGAATAAGGGTCCAACAAGATGTCGTACAATGTTGTGAAACTCTAATGAACTATGTTGGTTGCTTGACTATCATGGGTGCTCTATGCCCATCGACCTTCATGTCATCCTCGATAACATTATCCAGTATTATCTCTAGAATCTCCACTACCATGGCCTTGAAGATTATCACAAAATGTCTCTGAGGATGACTTATTGTGTGAGTTATAAGATTTTTTTACACTTATATTTATTCCCTTTCTCAATAGTCAAAGTTCTATCAGGTTTTCTTAAGTCATATCCCTCTGCCAAAAATCACTCTAAACAATTAACTCTTCAAACCATCGAAGAATCTTTGAACATATATTTTCTTGATAGCCACCAAATGTGGTGCATATTTAGAAAGTCGCATGAACTTGTTATTATACTCCATTACTAACATTTATATGTTTTCACAAAGGTCTCAAACTCTCGTGCTCTAATATTTCTAAGACTTTCAACCAAAAATTGATTTAAAAACAACCTAACAAACAAATCGTATACTAAACAATCAATACAATGACTACGTCAACAACTCCAATGTAATTCAATGGTGGATAGTTATAGCCTCTTCCATGTAAGTTATGCCTAGGTATACAAAGCACACACAAGATTTTACAACATACCCAAATAATGCAAATATAGGACCTATTAACCTAAGCTCTGATACCAACTTTGTCATAATCTATCTAAGATTGTGACCGGCACACAGACTATGGTTTATCTAGTCTGGCTAACCTAAGCATAATACTGCACCAAGACAAATAAAACAAACAAAATAGGCTACCCAAAATTTGACAGAGTCACCCCTACAAATAAGACAATCCATATATATTTTTTCACCTAGGAAACCATATAAAACTAACCCAACAAAGTGTTTCAAAACCACATAACACAACTTGGGTCCCTAACATAAGCATATGTGAATACTTCACCTTGGAATTCATAAAAATCATACATATCATCATAAATTCTCAAAATGTTAGTTACATAATTAGCATATCAAGATCACCCACAACTCAAATTGAAGAGATTATCCCTATAACTGCATCATACTAGAGTCACCATAAAAGAAAAAAACTTCTCATTACATGTAATGGAGACTTACAAAACAAATGAATAAATTCTTGGGTAAACTAGCAAATCCCAGGAAGTTCGCTACTCAACCACCTATGAATCTCAGGGATAAAAGAAAATAAGGGGATAAATCATAAAGACATAATGAGAGCATAATAAACAAAGTGAACATGAAAGAGAAAACAAACATGACACAAGTGTTTACATTCAAATAAGAGCTTAAGATAACAATTTAATAAAAGTGAAATACAACCAAATCCACTTTGTAAAATTGTTTTTTATATTCTCTCGGGAAATCCATGAAATATAAATATAATCATAATCAAGAATAGAATCCATCTATGAACTTACGCAACACATACTCGCAGCTGTTTGCACATGAAATACATCAATACAAAATGGCAAACAAAAGCCTTAATCCGATACATTAAATGTTATACAACATAACTCATTAACAACTAGTAATTACTTTGTCTGGTATTTAGAAAATATAATTAAAAATATAATTCAAGAATATCAAACTTTCCATGAACTTTCATTCTACTATGTGCACATAGGCCACATTATTTATTCGTTTTAGCAAACAATACTATGGTATTTGACCCATAGGTTACAATATCTCTTCATTGTTGCAAACAAAAAATAAGAATTGTGGATATTCGACCCATAGGCTGCATTATCTTTTTGTTGTAGTGAATGACAATAATATATATACTATGAGTATTCGACTCAGGCTACATTATCTCTTCATTGTAACTAACGCAAATCCATCACAACATCCACAATGAGAAAACAAGTTCACATTTAAAAGACACGATCGAACTATTAAATTACTCATCAAACCATTAACGATCACCAATAATCAAGTTCCAACCAAGTAAAATAAATATTATAATTCATTCTCAAGTGCTCATAAAAGTCATAATCACCAAAAGAATTTAAATTTTACTCGCTTCTCCTAAAAATAGTTAAAAGTGTCACTAAGTATATTGACTACTCATAACCATAGAGAACTCAATCAATGCCTTCCAATGTCGTCTAGAGAAGCAACCACCATATTTCCCAATGAATCTAGGCATTATAAACAAGACAATAAAAGATTATAGAAAATCCCTAATTTATAATACCTAGGTTTTTTAGGGAACCACAATAATCCTAATATTTAAATTTCCAACACCTCACACTTAAACTCATTACTAATCTATGTCATAAAAATATTCATCTATCTCAATGGGTCATTGGTTTAACTCAAAGAGCTAAAATAAAGAACTTTAAATAGATAAGAATTGTTACACTCCACTCAAATCACTTTTCCCATGCTTGTGTGCCACATGGGTGCAAGGAATATGTGAGTTTTAAGACAACGGGGGAAAAATGGAGGAAATAAGAAGAAAATATGAAGGTGAGATGGAGAAGGGGGTTACTAAGTTGGAGAAGGGAGGATTATGTTCTTTTAAAAGAAAAAAGAAACACATTGCTAAGGTGCAAGGTAGGGGTCTCGATTCTTGTTAAAAGGGTGGGGTTTTATATGTTTTTTTCTTTCCTGTTTATTAAAATGATGCATTTCAGTCTCAAAATGTATGATTATGAGATGAAAACTCACATAAAAACAACATTAAAATTGGGTTTATCATAGGTGTGTATGGTTTATTAATTTATTTATGATGACAAGTTTGTGGCTATCCTTATATTTGTTGTTGCAAATGTTAGGTTGCATTGAGGATTAAGCTTATGTTTGGTTTAAAGTTACAAAATTATTTTCGCAAATTCTAATATAAAATTATGCATTTCAATGCATGAATTTAGAAGGAAAGTTTTGTTGCTTCTAGAGTAAAAGTACTTCTAAATTGTCCCAAACTTTAACCCAACCATGCACTAAGTCATGTTGTTTGTTTTATTTTCTAGGAAAATAAGGAGTTTACTAGATATTATGCCACTTTGTAGACAACTAAATTTTGAGAATGCTAATAGAGGAACACCATTGAGGGTGAATGAAGACAAAATCATAAGTCGGATCACATAAATCAATTATTTATGCCATTATCATTGTCTGGAAGAAAAAAAATGCATAATGTTAATGCATTGTTGCTTCTAATGACTATAGTGTTGTTTGAACAATCTTCCTTCCTTTTGGTTTCTTTGTTTTGGTCAAAACTTGTTGATGTTTGTAAGTTCTATTCTTGTGATTTTCTTCATATCTTATGGAGAATCATATTTTGATAATGAAGGAGAAAGTTGTGCCTTTATTGATCATTTAGGCTTTCAAATTCTTTATATAATATTACTGCATTGTTGCTTCTAATGACTACAATGTTGTTAGAACCATCTTCCTTCCTTTTGATTGCTTTGTTTTGGTCAAGACTTGTTGATGTTTGTAAGTTCTATTCTTGTGATTTTCTTCATATCTTATGGATAATCATATTTTGACAATGAAGGAGAAACTTTTGCCTTTATTGACCATTTAGGTTTCAAATTCTTTAATTAAGGGTAATAAAGTCATTGTAATTTTTAAAAACAAATAAAAAAAATAAATTGGAAGCAACCTAAAATAGCATGTAAAATCCATTGATCCATTGTGGACCACATGTCTCGATGGTTCGCTAGAGATAGGGATGGCAATAGGTTGTGTCAAACATGGATAGTAGCCAATCGTTACCTGCCCTGCTTGATAAATACTTGTTACATTATCTGCTTGGGTACCTGATAAGTAAATATCCATAAATGTTCATGAGTATTTGTGGATATCCACAATAAAAATAGTTTATTTATTTTAAAAAAAAACTTATTATGATTTCTATTTTTTAATATTTTTTTTCAAAAAATAATTTTAAAAAGTTAAAACTAAAATTATTCAAATATTTTACACAATTAAAAATATCCATGGATAATCCTTAAAGAAAATGAATAAATAAAAATTTATTTTGTGAGCTAAAAAAAAAATATAAAAATTACTTTACAAAATATAAGATCAAACTAAACCACACTAAAAAAATAAGTCAAATAAAATTATGCTCCAAAATATAACTACAATTTAAGTATTTTAATATTGATAGATAATGGATATCTTCGAGTACAAATATCATGATATACACTTAAAAAGATAAGTATAAATAAAAGGTAAGATAAAAAAAATATTTAAGCATTTTAATTTTAATAGTTAATGGGTACATGGTGGTACAACTGAACAAACACCATGATACTTGCACCTTCTCGTTAACAAGATGGTAGTGAAAATACTTGTATATGTTAACTATAGATATCCATTAAAGATATCCATTTTTTTTATCTGTTACAAATTTTATGCATATGATATTGATTATTTTTTTTTCATTCCTAAAGAAATACTTTACCTAGGTTAAAATGGTAAATTACACCCATAACTATAAAAAATGATGGTTTTTTTCAATAAAAATAATTTATTTAAATTATAAATATCAAAAAATTTTGGTAAGAAATGAAGATGTAAGTGAAAGATGGATAAACTACTTTAACAAACTTTTTAATGGGGATAATGATAAAAGTGAGATGGATTTGGAGGACGTTTCTGATGATCTAAATAGAAGATTTGTGCACAGAATTAAGACACATGAGGTTAATGAGGCTTTAAAGAGGATGAAGAATAATAAAGCTTTGAGACCTGATGATGTCCCTATTGAAGTGTGGATAGGATTGGGAAATGTGGCAATAAAATGGTTGACCAATCTTTTTAATAAGATTCTTCAAACAAATAAGATGCCTGATGCTTGGAGGAAAAGTATGCTTGTGCCTATTTACAAAAACAAGGGAGATGTCTGGAATTGTTCTAACTATAGAGGCATCAAACTCATGAGCTATATTAAGAAGTTGTGGGAGAGAGTTATTAAACATCGCCTAAGGAGGGAGACCAATGTTTCCGTAAATCAATTTGGATTTATGCTAGGAAGATGTACCATGGAAGCTATTTTCTTGATGCGACAATTAATGGAAAGGTATAGAGAAAAGAAGAAAGACTTACATATGGTATTCATAGATCTTGAGAAAGCATATGATACGGTCCCAAAAGAAGTCTTATGGTGGGATCTTGAGAAGAAAAAGGTAGCATTAAAGTATGTTAATGCAATTAAGGATATGTATGATGGGGTTATCACATGTGTGAAAACTTGTAATGGAACATCAAGGTATTTCCCTATCACAGTAGGTGTTCACCAAGGTTCAACTCTTAGTCTATATCTCTTTGCCTTAGTGATGAATGAACTAACAAAAGATATTCAAGAGAAAGTGTCATGGTATATGCTTTTTGCAGATGATATCGTGCTTATTGATTAGACCAAATATGATGTTAATAGGAAACTGGAATTGTGGAGAAACACTTTGGAGTCTAAAGGATTCACAATAAGCAAGAGCAAGACGGAGTATATGAAGTGTGAGTTTTTGCGAGTAAGAGATGATGATCAAGACACAGTGCATCTACTTGATCAAGAGGTACCTAAGAAAGATGTTTTTAGATACTTGGGATCAATTTTGCAAAAAAGTGGTGAAATTGATGAGGATGTAAATCATATAATTAGAGCAGGGTGGATGAAATGATAAAGTGCATTGGAGTTTTTGTGTGACCGCAAAATTCCCCTTAAGCTAAAAGAAAATTTCTATAGAACAACTGTAAGATTGACAATGTTATATGGAACGAAATGCTGGCCAGCACATAGGCAACATGAACATAAAATAGGGGTAGCAGAAATGAGGATGTTAAGGTTGATGTGTGGTTATACGAAGATGGATAAGATAAGAAATAAGGATATTCGAAGAAAGGTATCAGTGGTACCAGTATGTGAAAAGATAAAAGATCATAGATTGAGGTGGTTTGGACATGTAATGAGACGACCACTGGATGCTCTAGAAAGAACAAAAGTTTGTTACCAAGAGCTCGATACAAAGAGAGGGAAAGGTCGATTGAAACTTACCTGGGAAAGGTAGTTAAACAAAACTTAATGGAGTGAGATATAGATTGACGGACGGTATGTCTTAAGACGAAGTGGAGAAAAGGTATAAGTTTGGTGGAGTGTTAAACCCATTAGTAGTTCTATGTTCCAGTTGTTTTCCTTGTTTTTAGTTCTTTTTCTCTTTATTTTCTTCTTTTTTTTTTCACCCGTATTTTATTTTAGCTTATTATTCATCTCTTTTGTTTTATTTCCATTTTTGTCTTCCGCCCTCCCTTTCTCTTTCTTCTTTTTTTTTTCCGATCTATTATTAGGTTCATCTATCACCAACTCCAATTAACTTAAGTTAAATGTGTTGTTGATGTTGATAAAAAGAAATACAATATTTGGAAAAACTAATAATCTTAATGAAAATTTATTTCATCATTTTAACCTTGAAAAAAATGAAAAACACATTATTTTGGAATAATATAATTTATTTAGTCTATTTTAATTGAATAATATAAGCAACAAAATAACTTAATTGTTTCTTAAATATAGTACTATTTAAAAATATAAACAATTATATTTTAATTTTTTATAATAAAAATTAAACTAAACATACATGACCATCAACACACACCCTTGAATTTAAAATGGCGAAACGAAAAACATAATTTCCCGCACAAAATTTGATTTGGCTTCGGTCCCCAATCTGTGTGTAACCCAATAACATGGAGCCTTCGAAGAACAACGCCCAATCGGAAGAAGACGACACCGTGGCGCTGAGGAGGAAGCGGGCGCGGCGCGTGAGCTTCGCGGACAACGAAATCACCTCCGTCCACGTCTTCCGCCGCGACGACGACGACTCCACTTCCTCACCCTCCGAAACCCCTTCTTCCTCCGATCCCTCCATCCTAGGGTTTTTCCGCGACCTCGCCTCCGACAGCGACAATGACGAACAACCGCAACTCGACGACGAAGCCGCCGCAAACTCCTTCCTCCGCCCTATCGGCTCCCCCTCCCCCGGCGGCAGCACCACCGCCGACTGTGAGCTCTATTTCTTTCATTTCTCTTCTCGAGTTTTGCTTTCTCTTTCCGTAGCAGTTAATTATTAATGAGTAAATGACACTAACCGTCTCTGAAGTTTCGCGAAATTACACAAATTTTCCATACAGAGAGGCCGCGGTGTAATGTTTTTCAAACAATTAAAGGTTTGTTATAAGTATATAAGGGGGAGATTTGTGTAATTCCATAAAACTTCAGGAGTAGTTAGTGTGATTTACTCTTTATTAATTCAATTTTGTTGCTCTATTGATGTACTTACTGCTCAGATGATGACGATGATGATTTTCGCGGTCCGGTGTCGGCGCATTTCATCCGACCGGATCGGCTATCGGACTCCGGTGTTTCGGACGACATCACGATGGACTCGACGGCTTTCTCGCTGCACTATCGGAGTCTTGCTCGCTCGGACTCTGGCGACATCAAGACGCGCCAGTTCGGCGGGCTCGGGACTCCGAGCTCTCAGGGAAGTTACATGGAGCTCACGGAGGCGACGAAGAGGCCTGCCGAAGTGGTGCTCGACGCAAATAGCGCCGGCAAAGACTCCAACGACATGAGCATTGAGGGAGACCACCAAATGAGTTTTGGATATGACATACCCTCTTCTGCGTTTGAAGCTGCTGCTGCAATTTTGGCAGAAGAAGGAGCACCTAAGGAATCACCACATCACAACTTGGAAGGTTCGGTTGTTTCACCACTCACTCACCTTCACCACATACAGCCTTCTGATTCTTCAATCAAGGCGAGAATTAATTGCCTTTTCTTTAGTAACTACTTCTAGTTTAGGAGTTCTTTTTTTCAAAGTCTGAGTACGTTGTGTCACTTTTGTATGCATTTGATTTGATTGATAGTATCGAGTTGTAGGTGTGTATGGTTTATTACTTTATTTATGATTTATGATGACATTTTTGTTTTGTACCTATGCTTGTATTTGCTGAATGTTAGGTTACATTCACGATTAAGCTTATGTTTGGTTTAAAGTTACAAAAAGTACTTTTTGCAAATTCTAATACAAAATCGTGTGTTTCAATGCATGAACTGAGAAGGAAAGCTTTGTTGCTTCTAGAGTAAAAGTACTTTTGAACTCTCCCAGACTATGATCCAAACTTACACTAAGTCATGTTCATTTGTTATATCTTTTTTCCAGGAAAATAAAGAGTTTAATGTTGGTGTAATCGAGATCATGCCAGTTTGTAGACAACTGGACTTTGATAATGGTAATAGAGGAACACCACTGAGGGTGGATGAAGACAAAGGAACGGTGTCGGACACCGATCATAAGTCTGATCAAGTAATCCAAAATCCAATACATAGGTTTACACCATTGTCACTATATGGAAGAAAACAATTAGTTATGAGGTCTCCTGATCCATCCAGTCATGCTGGAAGTATAACTCAACCCTTAGTGCAATCTGGGTTGTTTGTTCCAGAGGTCCATGTTGCACATGGTGCAACTCCATCTTCTGTACATAGAAGCATTTTGAAGATGAAAATTCTGGAGACTACTCCTGTCATGTCGGGTCTCAAAGAAGGAATGGACAGATTGAAAGCTAGATTATCAAAATACTCTCATGGATTTTCTCTGTCAAATAAAAAATATTGCGAATACAAGCATGATGAAACTCGCCAAACTCCTATAGGGGAAAAACTGTTTAGTTTAACTCCAGATAGTATTGTGTATAAAGGCTTGGTTAATGGCAATGATCATGGAATTCAGTCTAATAAAAATATTTGCAAGTCAGGTCAAAATGAAGAGACTGTGGATGCCAAAATAGATGAGGAAAACTTAAGTTTGATTTCAGCTCATGTTTCTTACGATGATGAAAATCCTAAGGTTGTGGAAATGGGAGCTTCTTCCTCACAGATGACTCATTTAACGAAGGTGGTAGATGTGGACCTGGCAGATAGCACAGTTGAGAAAGGGAAAGATGAAATTCTTGTTCCAAGTCCTCATATCCAAGAGGTAACACCTCAGTTGTGTTCCTTGCAAGACCCACCCAGTATGCAAGACTTGTCTCCCAAGGGTAACTTAGATGGTCATGGTCTTGATAACAGCTACCATTCAGTACTCCTAGTACCTCAGAGCCCTCTTATCAAATCAGGTATTAGTATTTCTTCTGGGAAGAAACTGCAAGACTCACCCAATATGCAAAATTTGTCTCCTAAGAGTAACTTAGATGGCCATGGTCTTGATAACAGCTACCATTCAGTACTCCAAGTAGCTCAGAGCCCTCTTACCAAATCAGGTATTAGTATTTCTTCTGGGAAGAAACTGCAAGACTCACCCAATATGCAAAACTTGTCTCCCAAGAGTAACTTAGATGGTCATGGTCTTGATAACAGCTACCATTCAGTACTCCAAGTAGCTCAGAGCCCTCTTACCAAATCAGGTATTAGTATTTCTTCTGGGAAGAAACTGCAAGACTCACCCAAT
>QARZ01000544.1:52132-67782 GCA_013407115.1 Glycine latifolia
GTGCAAGACTTGTTTCCCAAGAGTAACTTAGATTGTCATGGTCTACATAACAGCTACCATTCAGCACCCCAAGTAGCTCAGAGCCCTCTTACCAAATCAGGTATTAATATTTCTTCTGGGAAGAAAAGAAAAGGTGTCGAAATACTAAGCAATGGAGACAATATAGATAAAATTGGGAGGATTGGCAGAAGTCCAGAGGTTCATAAAAGTGGGAATGGTGACCTACAGTTACTTTCAGAGCAAACAGGTTCTATGAGAAGTGAAAGAGAGAAGCTTGGAGATCAGACTTCGAATGATGGGGATCTTGTATGGTTACAGTTTTATGTTGCAGTATATGTAGTTTCAGTTGTTTAGATCGACCTCTGAACTTTTCAATTACCTTGCAGATTCTTAAAAAATTCTTAGCCGTAACAAATCAGTTGCTACCTCCTTCAGTTGATAAACTAAATTTGAGATCGGTATGTTCTAATTTCTTGGTGTAGACTTGGAAAATTATAGTATTCAAATAAAATTTTGGATATTACTGCTTACTTTTTAGTTTTGATTGTTCACATAAATTTGTCATAACTATTTATATAAATAATTCTTCCCCTGCCCCTCAATATTTAGATTAGCAGGTTGGAAGATATTTTGGTTCATCTGCAGAAAGTTAAGAAGAAAGAGAGTCTTTGCTCAGAAATTCAATCTCAGGTCTGTTAGATTAGATAATCAAATTTAATACACCTTTTTGGTTTTATTATATCATGAACAAGCTTAAATTTTATAGTAATTACTCTAAAGACAGTTTAAACCTGGCATCTGTTTATTAACATGACATGGTTTTGGTTTTTTTTGTTCCAGCTCAAAATAACTGATCCTCTAAACATTCTTAGAGACAAGAAGTATGTTTATGTTGTTTGACTAAGTAACACTGTGAATTGTGAATTACGCTGTTTGATACATGTATGGTTATGGAGCTGTTTTGGATATGATTGGTGATGTGAACTTAGAGTAATCTTTTGCAGAGTTGCTGAAACAAGAACATTGCTGTATGATATAGCATATGAGAAGGCAAAATTACAATTATTGCATGTGAAACATGACAAATTACAGGTATTCTATCTTTACATGAATACATGATTACATGTTATATCTTAGTTTTAGCAATGCTCAGTTGGTGACATGAACTTCCCTTGTAAACAGAAAAAGGTACAACAGGTAAGCTCTGGGCTTCAGGAGTGTGAGACAATAAATTCCATCCTATCTTCATCTAAAAGTGGTGCAATGGACACTCAAGCTGATGATACTTGTTCGCAAGGAAAGTGCCAGGTATAATTATGTGTGTGAAGTATTTATTTAAATTGACCTGGAAGTGGGGACTGGGGACCATAATTGAAACATGGTTGATGGAAAAAATTTCACTGGTGGGCAGTGGAATAGTGAATGCAACATAATGAACAGTGGGGTTACCATGATTGGTGATGTGAACTTAGAGTAATCTTTTGCAGAGTTGCTGAAACAAGATTCACTGTGAAGAGTGAATGCACAAAACAGGGTTGCCTCTTATCAAGCTCTAGATATCGTTAAGAGAAATAGAGAATGAAAGACATGATTAAATTGTGTCTGAAGTACTTAGTGGAGCTTAATTATATTGACCAAAAATGATGAATTTGCAGTTATCCTAAATTCCTCATTAGCGTAATTGCATGATTTTCTTAGCCCATACCACAAACCTAGATGTTACATATTTTCACAAAAATAGATGATCAGAATTTTAAATTACTCATGATAATTATTTATGCTCAAATATTGATAGTTTAAAGATATAACCATCATTCATCCAAGGCTTAATTAACTATAATAAATCAATAATATTCTGTTTAATCCTAAGTTTTGTCAGGTGCATGATATATTTTCCTTTGCATTTGTTCCCAGTTCTTGTTCATAGTTTGATGGTGAAACTTGATCATAAAAAGTTCAACCTGTTGTGCTGTGCCATTGCATTTCAATTGGCAAATTTTATCGTTCATTTATAGGTTTCTTCCCAAAAAGTATTGGAAAAAAAGCAGGAGCTTGAAATTTTGGAATCAAAAGCAAAATCCTTGAGTGAATTCTTACATAGACACTGCAAGATGGAAGGAGATCAAAGCTATACCAACACCATTAAAGCTGTTTCTGGTTATTTGCAGAAGAGAAAACCTTGCAAGTCTATACGTCAGAATTTGAAGGTTGTGACTATAAATATGGTTCTTGTCCACATACAAGATAATATATAATATCATTTTCTGAATTCTGGCTAACATTTTATTTGTTTGTGTTTTTTCCCAGTTGTGGGAAATTGAAGATTTTGAGTGCGAGGAGGGTTGTTACAAAGTTTGTCTCAACAATCGTGGTTATGTAACCCAGAGGTTAGTTAGCTTGCTTCATTTCCTTATTTTTTGTGATTGAAAAGCTTAAGTATCTTTTATGATATGATGACTAAATATGCAAGATCCTACTTATTTTGATGGAATGTAGGTTCACAATAAATATTGGTCAATCTAGCATAATAATATCAAATAGCTTGAATGATGTGAATATCGGGAAGGTAATATGGTTGAAAATTTATCTGTTTTATTACAACATTCAATATTCATACCTTTTTCTTTTCTAATGTGTTTATTTTCAGACCTTCCCAAACTTGGATGCCGTTTCTGCATTTGTGTTTGTCTTGCATCCTCATACCACAAAGAAATGCACTGGTTCAAGCATTATGGCAAGAGAAACACAGGTACATTACTTTATTTCTTGTGATAATTTTCTTGTAGCAAGTTATTGTTATTTTTTATTTCATTTTTTGTTTCTTACTTATAGTTTGGTGGGCTTCAACTCTGTGTCTACAATTAAGGAAGACTATTGTAGAAAGAAAAAGAGAAACAAGGACAAATTGGGAAAGAGAGGGGATGGTTAGTTATTCAGGATTCTAACCAAAATGACATGTGGAAGCAATTGATTGGGGAGAAGGATCATGAAATCACATGGGGTGTGTGTAAGTAGTGGGAGTGAGGAGATCGTGTGGGGAAAACTGGTGGCTTGGCTGGTGCCATAGGGCAGAGAACTATCCTGATACTTTCTTTCATTGGTTCTTGGTTATTTTCCTCATTCTGCTACTCTTGTTTTGTAACCAGAGCTTGTTCCCTAGAATCTTTCCAATTAATTTACTCATTCAGTTTCTATCAATTACCATCCTGTGATTCCTGTGTGTCCCTGCATGTAAGCCTTTTCAAAGTATTTTCATATTACCTTCTGCAACTACTTCATTGTTCATGATACTGTCCTTGATGAATATATTCATCAAGATCACCAGAGAGAAACATTTACTGTCCTGCTGATAAAGTGGCTAGTTTTGCTTGCATAGTGGCCATAGAAAGAAAGCCAAACATAAAAGTCATTTTTCCATAGAGGGAAAGTGTCTGCAATTCTGCATAGTCCAGGTCAAAGATCTGATCATATCCTTTGACTGCTAGAGACTTGAGGCCATCAATTTTCCATTCTTGAATGTATGAATCTGATGACAGCCTATGACAGATTTCTTGGAGGTAGAGGGACTAGTTTCCAACGCCCACCAAATTTAAGTGCATTAATTTCATCAAATGTGGCTTGTCACGGATGAAGCTCCAGCTGGAGATTTAGGGATATACATAGCAGACAAAGAAGAACAGTGATAATTCAGAGCAACATATTGAACAGTGGGGTTATAAGTTGATCATATACATATTTATTTCTTGGGCAAAGAGTGTTATTTTACATCCTCATAGTTTTCAAGCATTAAAAAATAGCAAATGATAAATATTATTCTTCCAACATTCTGCTGTAGCTGACCTGCTATTCTATGCAGATAACAAATTCACTGTTAAGTAACTTGCTAGATGTGGTTGAGGAGGTTCAATTGGCTCAGATAGAGTTTAGAAATTTGGTCGATGCAAAGTTCTATTCTCATTCAGGTAAACAAGTTTTCTTTACTCTTTGAAATCTTCTCATTTACGCCATGGAGTTGAATCCTCAATTATGTGAAGAAAATTGTTTCAATAGTTTATTGGAAGTTGATGCTACCTTGCATTTTCATTGAAACATGTTGAATAAGGACAAACTGAATTTTCTCTTTAATTTATTCTGCTTTTGCAGTTCTGTGCCTTGATTTGCAGCTGTCCTTCATTGATTTCTGTAGTGGGAGGAAGGTGAAAGTGACCTTTGATATAACATGCTTAAAATGGTAAAGTTTTGCTCCTTTTTGTTTTCAATTTCATTTTAAATTCCATGTCCTTCTGAGTTGATCCTTTCTTGTTGGGTGATCCATATCCAATCTTCATTCAGATTTTGTATTTGTACTTTATATGCATCTGCAATTTGCCTTAAATTTATTTTTATTATTATTTGGCCAAAATATGTTTTAAGATTCCTTCAAATATAGTGGCTCTTATTTTTAGTCCTTGTAATTTTTTTTGGTTTTTGATTCATTTTTGCCATTACTTGTTTTGGTCTCTGCTGACAGCCATAGACGTGCCATTAACAGCAGTATGTTTTATGTCCCTGCCATGGTAAAACCTAGTTAAACCTTACTATTATTATTAATATTACTATCATTATTTTTTTGCAACAGAAATTTAATATCTATTGTGATCTGATTTTACTGTGATTGGCTTCAACTCTGATGAACCAATGCTCATTGATCTGATTTGAAATATTATTTCTGCATGTCAGTTTTTTGCCATAATGCTATTCTTATGTGAGATCAGCTTTATTTTTGGTTAAATATTTTGCATTTGCAACTAAAGACACTGATTGTTGATTTGAAAAATGGTTTCTGAACAGTGGGGTCTATCCTGCTGAGGTCCTTCCATCTCAAATACATGATCCTTCCAGTGGGGAAGAAAAGTCTCTGCCTTCATCGCTTTTAGATGAAATCAGAACTGCTGCAGAGAGTGTGAGAGTTGGATATTCAAGAATTATTAGGCTTTGTAGATGTATTTCCCAGGTAGTTCAGGCTTCCACAAAAAGCAGATGATTGGTAATTATGGCTCCTCTGATTGCTTTTGTTGTTGCCAATCTAGGGTTGATAGTTCATTAGTTTCATCTTGTATATATCTTTACTTCACGTCTCGGTGTTGCTACAAACGGGTGACATTGGGGTGCAGTATGGGGAAAATTCATGTTATTATCCACTGTATAATGCTACAATGATTTGTCAGAAAAAGGATTTGAAATCGATTCAAGGTCTGAATTTTTTTTCAGCTAGAAAGATATTGTTTTTCTTTATATTTTTTCTTATTTTCTTGTAAACTGAATAGTTTATTATAAAAAAATTTGAGATGCAAGATCAAAAATTGAAATTGATAACAAGTGATGAAAATTGGCATTGAGAATAATGTGTTGTGTTATCAACTTTTTTTATACTAAAATACAGCATTTTTTGAGATATTTCAAGGGTTTCTTTTTGGTATGTGTAGAAAAAAGACAGAAAAAAAAGCACTAATTGAGAATTTTGAATGAGGTCCCAAATTTTAAAATAAAATTGGATCTTTTGATTTTGTAATTTTTTTATGAAGTCTTTATGTTTTTAATTTAATTGAAAATTTTAATTTTTTTTAAGCCTAACTTGGCCTAAACCTGTGGTGATCAGGATTGATCCACCAAACTCACTAAAAAAACATTACTTTTAATGGTTGTCTAGACTATCTTGTGATTATGAAATCCTTGTGTCATAGAATTATATGTTGCTTTGTTGGATTTGTAATGGTTGTCTTGCATGTGTAATCAAAAAGTATTTTGTAATATATTTGGCTTGTTGGACTTTTAATGGTTTTTAAATAGTTGATTTCTTTAGAACTAGAATTGCCAAAATAATGAAATTTTTCGAGTAAATGCAATCACAAATTTATTTAATTTAACTGAAATTTATTTATATAAAAAATGATTTTATGTTGAAGTTTATTTTCTTTTTAAAAAATTGATTTTTTTTATAATTTTAGGTGGTTAGCCTGTTTAGTTTATAAACCGGTGGTGAGTCAATCCGATCCAGTGTTTTTAATACTCATCAAGAGGTGAGTTGGGTTGGGTTAATAGACCATCGTCTAAAAAAAGAATGATTAAAAATATGTATTTAAAGCTTCAATTAATTTATTCATTTATAACATCTTAATATTTTTATTCAAATGATAATTTTTTTATTAGTAGGAATCAAAGGTAATGCCAAGAGGTTTACGATAAATCATGCATCTTGCTCAAAAGAAATCATAAGTTCTGTAAAAAAAAAAAGAAAATGTAAGTAAAAATTCGTTAAATAACTTTTGAAAAAATTATTGATGAGATTATAATTTTTTTTTTACAGAAATAAAACTATGTCCTTTCATTGATAATCAAATACCCTACACAAGGAAGAACTTGATAAAAAAAAAAAAGCGAATACAAATGTAAAATGGGGTTGCCCTAGCTAATGCATGAGTTACACCATGTCTTGTCTCCTCAGAAATTCTAACTGGAAGGTTTTATTGGTGGCTAAAATATGTTTGCCCTTATTGATGATGATTCCAACATCATATTCATCTTGACGTTTGCTCCTTACCTTGTCAATGTCAACCTTGTTGTCCATTTCAAATATTTTGTTTGAGAGTCCCAAGTTAGCCACAAAATTTAGAGTAGCTTGTAAGGCCCATGCCTCTCCCTCCATAACCATCAAACAAGGGCAATAGCATTGAGTTGAGGCTTCCACAATCGCACCTAAACTATCTCAAATACACAAGCTTATACCTATACAATTTAGATCATTGAAAAAAGTTGAATCTACGTTGCATTAGCATTGAGTTGAGGTTTCTGCCACGAGAGTTGTTGTTGATGATGATTGTGTCCAGGAATGAGTTGATATACCTTCTCTTGTGCCATGATCTAATCTTGGTAGAAAAAATCAACTTGATGCACCACGGATTGGCTAGTCCAAGATTTATTATCCCAAACCTTGTCATGTCTTCTTCTCCACAGATTCCAAAATAATCATAAATGCTTGAGCTTGTTGATGTTCATCCAACATTCTTATAAAAGAGAAATAAAACTGGGCAAAGGAATCTATAGCATCAACACATTGATGAGAAATAATCTCAACATTTGTTTGATAGAGCAGACAAATACTAGGACACATTAGACTCTTTTACCTCTTAAGTTTTTTCTTGTAGGAAGACAATCACTACAAGATCTCCAGATCATTACTTTCACTCTTGGAGGAATTTTCATATCCCACATCATCTTCCACTCACTACTTACAGAAAAAAAATTCCTGATGAACAAAGTTACTCAAGATCATATGGTATGCACTCTTGATAGAATACAAACCATCCTTAGTTTCATCCCAAATCAGCTTACCTTTGGACTTGACTGAAGGGATGGGAGTATGGAGAATTTCATTGATGTCATCTGGAGACAAAATATGGTTCAGGATGTCAAGATTCCACACATTGTTTTGGTAGTGAACAATGGCATTCACGGTCAAGTTCTCGAGCCCTTCCATCATGTTAGTAGTCACCTACCGATATCCATGCTTTCAAAGCCATGGCTCATGCCAAACATTAATATTAGCACCAATACCTAACCGCCATCTGCAACCTTCCTTTAACACAACCCTTAAAGAAAACAAGCCCCGCCATATGTATGATGGGTTATGTCCAAGAGATGAACCAATGAAATCCCCTTTAGGATAGTATTTAGCTTTGAAAATCCTTCCTGATAAAGCATTAGGTTTTTTTTTTTTGTCCTAGTTCAAAGACCACAGGTGTCTCCCAACCCACTAGATCAACAACTAATCCCGCTCGCGTTGCATGACTGTGCTAGTCCAAGGGAATTTTGCACATGTTGGGAATTGAATATGGGTGCTCCTGCTAAATAGATCGTTCTCACTCATGTGAACGTAGTGAGACCTTACACCACTGCACCAACCCTTTGGGTTAAAGCATTATGTTTAGACAATAGCCTCCAACCTTGTTTTCTTAGAAAAACCATATTAAAAGCAAAAAGGTTACGAAAACCCATACATGCTCTCATTTTATCCATGCATAATTTATCCCAAGCCAGACATTTACTACCCTTTAAATCTCTTTTGCATAAACCCGACCAATATGAGTTCATAATTTTTTGAATTTTATCACCTAGAGATTAAGGAAATGGACAAATGCTCATATCATAAACTAATATAGATTGAAATACAAATTTCAGAATTTCTTTGCTAGCCATAGACAAGGATTTCTCTCTCCAAGAGTTAATTCTTTGCCAAACCTAGTTTTGATGAATGAAAAATGGATCTTTTATTTTTTTCCAATCAATGAAGGAAAGCCAATATATCTTCCTCTACTTGAGCCTTCAGTAACATTAAGCTCTTATGTGATCTCTTCTCGTAAGTCCATTTTGACATTTCTATTGATGGTGACTTCTGATTTGCTCAAGTTAATATGTTGACCAGAAGTTGTTGTATAATTGTCAAGAAACCCTTTAACAGCTTGGGCCTCTAGGTTATTAGCTATGAAGAAAAGAAAGTTATCATCTGCAAAACATAAGTGACTAACCATATGAGCATTTTTGTAAATTCTAATATCGTAAACATCATCTCTACCTTCAACATCTTTAATAATAGTTGACAATCCATCAACACATATGATAAACAAGAATGGTGACAAGGGGTCCCCTTGACGAAGACCCCTTATTGGAATAATTTGACTCACTTTATCATCATTGGAAGACACATGAAACTTGATTAATGATATACGTTGCCAAATCCAATCAACAAACATAGTATTGAAGTCAAGATAAAGCATGATACCCCAAAGATAATCCCACTCCATGGGATCATAGGTCTTACTGATATCAATTTTGAGGGAAATACCACCTTTGACTCCATTTCTCTTACAATGGAGATAATGCATGATCTTAGATGCCATAAGAGCATTGTACGTGATAGATCTCCTAGGGAAAAAACCTGATTTCTCTTTAGAAATTATTTTATCAATCACTCTACAAAGTTAGTGGTTAGGAATTTTGCAAAAGAATTGTAAATGACATTACATAGAGCAATAGTCTGAGTTTTTTCATATTTCTTGGATTATTGACCTTTGGAATGAGCACAATATTGGTATCATTGAGAGTGTGAGGAAAGGAAATTTTACGAATCCACTTGCAACAATCATTGAACACTTCTCTTCCATAGGTATTCCATAATTGTTGACAAAAGGTTGGATTGAATCTGTCTATCCTCGATGTAGTGCCTAGTTCCATTTGAAAAATAGCCTCATGAAATTCATCAAAAGAGAATGGCCGAATGAACCAATCATTGTCTACATCAGATAACTTGGAGTAGTGAACCTTGTTAGTAACAAGATTAAGATCACCCGCCATGCTAGAAAAGATACTTGCAAAATAATCAAAAGTTAGTTTCATAAGCCTCTCTCTATCTTCCACTCTAGCCCTCGTCATCCTCCAACCACTTTATTCTATTTGATTTTTTCTAGAGGAAGCTGAAGCATGAAAGTACTTCGTGTTCATATCTCCACCTTTCAACTAACACACTTTTGACCTTTGCTTCTAAAAAAACTCTTCTTGAAGTAAGAGTTTAATGAAATCATAATATTTGAAAGATATTATTCCTATTTTTAAACAATTTATTTAAGATTCGCATGGTTAGAAAGAAAATATAAGTATTTTTTTAGGGTAAATAACCATTTTCGTCCTTGAAAGTGTAGGCCACTCATGACAAATTTGTCCCTAAAAGATGAAAAATAAAAAATTAGCCCATGAAAGTGTAAAACGTGTGACTAATTCTTCCATCCGTTAACTTTAATTACTCTGTTAAAATGTTAATGGATTCGCCTATATGGCACGTCAAGATGAAAATGTTTGCTCACGTAGCCTTCACCAAAATGTTGATGGATTATTTTATCATCAAAATGTTAATTGACTAATTTGTTAGTTTGCTTTTTATTCCTTTCTTTCCATATGCTCTCTCTTTCCTTCTCATTTTCCTTCTCTTGGACCACCATTGACCACCTTGAAAGGATATTTTCGACGATCCTTCCCTTTTTTAACTCCTTTTATTTTTATTTTTTTTTCTTATGTAGATCTACACATTTCATTTCCAAATTAGATCTACAAATTCCAAAGTCCCACCATTCACCTGCTTCGACTTCACCATTCCCATTGAGTAACAAGACAACCACGTGGGAGTTGGAGAGTCTACAGAGGAAGCATGCGAGAAAGTGGAAGAGCTTGAGGACCTCGACGAGGGAGGAGTTAGGGCATGCGATGACGGTCCATTGGTTGATGTGGGGGAGGTAGTCAAAGTGAAGGATGAAGGTGATGTAGAGGGTGTGGTCGACCTAGACTTAAAGGACGATGAGGAGGTTGAGGTTGTTGGTGTAGAGTGTTCTTATAAAATATCTATCCATCAATATTTTGGTGACAAATTAGTCCATTGATATTTTGATAACAAATTACTCCATCAAAATTTTAATGACAAATTAGTCCATAAACATTTTAATGAAGGTTATGTGAGTAAACATTTTGTAACATTTTTGTCCCGATGTCTCATGTAGGCGGATCCATTAACGTTAACAGATGAATAAATTTGTCGCACTTTTAATACTTTTAGGGACAAATTTGTTAGTCTCCTATACTTTCAGGGACGAAAATGATTATTTATCCTTTTTTATCAACACAAATTTATATAAAAATATTCTTAGGATGTTTCTATTAAATCATCATGGATGTATAGTGATATATATAATTTTTTTGTAATATCTAAAGAAATTTAAATATAAATTGATATTGAAATCCTAAATATAAAATTTTGAATTAGATTTAAATTTAGTGTATAAAAATATATATTTAAATTATAAAAAAAGAGGAATTATAAATTTATTAGGTAAAAATAAAACTTTAATATCTAGACAAAAAATTTAATCTATTAAAACTATAAGAGCAATGAGCTTAGAAATATACTTATATGAAAAAAAATAAAACAATGAACTTAAAAATATTAAAAACACAAAAATTGCAGTCTAAATTTAATTTACATGGATAGGATAAAAAATTGCATTAAGTAATTTTGATTTTTTTTCCATGTAATTAAATCTAATGTAATTAGGCAAAAAAAGTGAGAAGACACTATAAAGCAAAAATATATACAACAAAAAAAAATTATTTTTTGTTGTTTCGATTGCAATGCACCATCAAATGTCATCTCTTGCATGGAAATGATGTCGGATAGCATACAAACAAGAGGAAATTTAAAGAAATACAACATTCACATACAAGACTATAATTTTTATTGTCAATTTTGTGAAGAGGGGGAAGAAACGTCCCATACTATGCTTTCTAGCAATGTTATAGGTAGGTTAGGGTGCAACTAGTGTTGGCAATGGATCCTATGAGATACTTCCTACACTATAATGCTGGATTTAGGGGGAAAGCAATTAACTTATAAAGCTTGGTGGTTTGTATGGTTTGTTGTTGTTTATGGTTACATAGGAATGGTATCATCTTTAGAAGTGTAGTAGTTGACACTGAATACTTGATTGAGTTAATGATTGTAGAAGTTGGTCTTGCTTAAAAAAGGAAGGGATTGGATTTTTATGTAAAAGGATGGGTATCTTTTGTACCTCACTATATATATATATATATGTTACAACAAAACAATTTAATCAAACATGAATTCCAGCAGCTATTAGTTGGACAACATTATATTGTTTTCCTTTTAGGACTGGAAATGGAGATAATATTGATACCTCAATTGTTAGTGAAATTTTCTATCTTAAACTTTATCTTTGGATTATCCTTTTGGAGAAAAGATTTTGCAAATGCATGAAATTTTCAAATTAGAAATTTAGCCATATTGGCTGTTGTAGTAATTTACACACAACTTATAATTAGTTTTCTTCCAACTCAATCAATTGTTATGGTTGTTAGTTATGTCAATGTAGTTGCTTCAAATTTGTTGGTACCACATTAACCATTTGAGAAAGTGAATGTCTTATGATCCTAGCATAAGAACTTTTATGGAAGCAATTTCTTTACTTTTGATTTACTTGGAATGATTACACATGCAAGCTTTCAATGTTTCCTTCTAACTATACATGCATCACTTACTATTCATTGGGTGTTAACAATTTTGTTAGGTTTCTCTTTAGGTTGTTACTTTTACAGGGGATGTTTTAAGCAACACACTTTCTTAATTTGTACTACATGTGTAAGTTTTTAGGCTTTGGTTTGGTACTTCTTTGTGCTATAGATTAGCCATTTTTTAATAAATATGTTTTGCTTATAAAAAATACAAAATTTATGGACAATGTTAAAGAATTTAATAGCAGTTCATAATCAATGAAAGAATTCATGATTGTCATATCTCATACTGCAATAGAAAATACAGCCCTTATCTATTCTTATGGAATTAAACCCCAAAGGTCAAGCATTGTAGTCAGGGTTGGCCTAACCATAAGTGAAACCTAAAGTAAATTTCAAAAGTATTTTTTTACTTTAAATATGTTGGCCTTTTTTACTTTATGAATACTAATGAAAAATATTATTTTGCTGTGGGCCTAAAACGTAAGCTTTAGTTGCTTTATTCTTGACCGACCCTTATTATAGCCAAAGCAACTATGAAGATTTAATGTGACCAAACCATAAACTAAAAAGTATGTTTTAGAAACAACACTGAAATATAAACTTAAGGAAAGACAAATAAATTTCATTTGATTCTCATAGCTGGTTTATTAAACAATAAAGAAGAAAATAAAAACAGTGACATGTGCCTAATCGACAAATCACATAAAATCCTAATAGCCATTGTGATAAACTTCTAGGTCAAAAACAAGAAAAAACAATTAATAATTTATTCCTTCAATTGGAAGAAGACTTTCCTTGTAAATTATTATATTTCCTCCTTTGACACTAAGCTCCTTAATCTTCTGGGTGCTTACATCAAACCATAATACTTCATCTTTTTTTTTTTTGAAGAATATATTGTCCTTCTTCCCCACTCTGACAAGATGTTTAATGCATGGCAGGGGACCAACCATGACGAGTTTAATCCATGATTCCTTCACTCCAACTTCACCCAAAAATTGATATGCGAAAAGTAGTTGTCTTTGTATAATTTGATACCAGAACAATGGATCTATTTAATACCACCAAGTGTCTATTGAAAAATATAAAATCAAAACTACCATTCATGTATGAGGACATTTATGTTGTAAGAAACACCTCATAGCTCAAGTCAAACGACACCAGACATTCCTGATCATCAATCTGAGATTTGTATATATCCAACCATTGATATATTCCATCTAGGTACACCCAGACACACACATATGTGTATGTGTGTGTATATATACTCAGTTTATTGATGGTAGTATTTGCTTCTTTACTTGCTTGTTGTGGAATGACCAATCATGATGTTTTTGGGACTTAATAGTTATTGTAAAATGCTTTCTTAGTCTTGAATTGAAGCAAAATACCCAATGAACTTTGTGTTTAGGAATGAAGCTTAGTTCATCAGTTATCTTGAGCCATTTAACTTAGAGTTAGTTCCTTTATTAAGACTCTTTTCACCTAAGGGATTAGGACTAAGAAAACATTTATTAACTGATTTAACATTGATCCACAACAAGTATGTCTTGTGTGTTCAAGAAACAAGAGAGTGAAGTTTGATGAAGTCTAATCCTAACAAACCCTTTCTTATTTGAAACTCCCTTGTTTTAAGTTTTGTTTTAACCAAAAGAACCCCCAAAAAAAGGGTATTTTAATTACTTTGACTTTACTTCTTCTACTAAAAGTTCCAGAAAATCAACTAAAAGTTCATGCTATTGCTTTTGGTTGGTATTTGTTAGCTTAGTTAGTAATTTCATGAATAATGTCCAATATTACGCAAGTCTACTGGGAATCAATACTTGAACTTACCAAGATATTACTTGTGCGATTTGATTTGTTTGCCAAAGAGATAACACTTATAAATATATTAGATGTGTATGTGTGTATTTTGGTTTCCCTATTTTCATATATTTAAATTCGTGTCTTTAATTTTTCACTCATTTCATAATAATAATTATTAATTTATATTTTTTAAATAAATCATTTCTTAACTTAAGATATTAGATTCACTCTTAAATAGAGAGGTTCTTTAAGTATAGTCTTCAGCATGACTATGCAAGTATGCGTGAGCTTTAAGGATGTATTTGGTATAGATTGAGAAAGAAATAGAATAAATATAAAAAAAGTGAAAATAAATGAAAAATAAAATAATAAATTAATTTGTTTGGTTAAAGAAAAATAGAAAAAAGAATGAGAAAAAAGATAAAGAGATTAGTGTAAATAAGTAAAAAATAGTAGAATAGGTGTTACCAATTTTAAAATTATTTTTCCTCGTTATCTCACCTACTAAATATCCCTACATTATTTCTATCTCACCGATATTATTTCTCTCTTTTGTTACAAACACAGCCTAAGCATGGTCACACTAAACCACCACCTCATTTGAATGGGGAAAGAAAAACCTAAAAACTAGTCAAATCAATCCAATTTCAAATAGTTTATAAAAACAAAAACTAGTTGTCAGTGTATACTAACAAAGGTCACATGGTTGAACTTTTGAATTTTTTTAAGTATATATAAAATGAATTTAAATTTTTCATTGAATAAATCCGTTATTTATGATCAAAACATGATTAACCACTGAATAATTAAGAAAATTAAAACCAAATTTATTTCAGTTTATTAGATTAATTTTGCAAAAATTAACATAAAAGAAAGTGCTATCCGTCTATCACGTGGCTGAATGTTTGTCTAGTATTCTATTTGGAGAATATATATCTGTATTATATACCATAAGTCATAGCATACAGTGATCTGCAAGATATTGTAATAGCCTATACTTAATGCAAAACTCATTACATGGAAAATGAAGTGCTGGCAAAAAGAATAGGCTTTCTATAATGTCTACTTCCATAACATATCAGGAATATAAGGCTCTAATCAATAGGAGGGCAAACAATATTAACCAAAAACAAGTCAAATGCAACTTTACCGGTAAATTCAATTTTTTGTCAGATATTAAGACAAATTATTCATTGTCGATAATTTATTTTCAATGAAAAATTTGTCTCTCTTTATGAAGTTTATCTTATAAATTAGCACTTGGAACAACGATAAGTTAGTATCAGTATTATGGTATAGTGTCAAGTGCTAGTGCAACTAATTAAGAAAAATCAAAATAAAACTTCAAAATTGTTAATATTTTATTTAAGTCTCTAAACTTAAGTCATTTACTATTATTTATGCTCCTAAAAATATTTTACCTAAGTTGCACAAACATTTAAATTATCGTGATTGACAAATGCCAGTTTTATTGACTTATTTTGAATTTCCTTAATTTCATTCAAAGAGGACTCACATGTTGTTTTGCTACACGATTATAGGGTCTCTATATGATTGATGTCTGTTTACACATCAAGAGGGTATTATGGACAAACACAATTAACAAAAAAAGTATATGCCTCGTCTCATATGTGGCAACACCATACACAGAGAAACAAAGGAAAACATACAAAAATTAATAAATAATATAAATTAATTATTTATTTAGCAAAAAGGGGCAAATGAAGCAATAT
>QARZ01000544.1:77782-88950 GCA_013407115.1 Glycine latifolia
TTTCTCTAAACATACTTGTATCCAATTATCATCACATTTTTATAATTTTGAGGATGTTACAAAGGTAGCATCAAAATTGTCACAACTCACAATTATGTACAAACTATATATACTTTACATGAATCTATCTCTTTTTCTTTTCCATGTACATGTTTTTACCAAAAGCAAGATGCATCATCTTCAGGCATCAAGGGTGTCCTACAAAGTGGGCATGTAAGCTTCCAATAGTCCAACCATTTCTCCAAGCACACTTTATGAAAAAGATGGCCACAGGACAAAGTTTATCTCAGATTGTGGCTCAAACTTTGTGAGACACACACAGCAACATTCATGTTGAGGTTGTTCACAACCACACATGCTGCCAAACCTAAGTGTTGGTGTCCTGCTTCTGAACTCATCAATGAAACTCTCCGAGGGGCCGAGGTGGAATTCGAATGACTCAGGTAGGGTTTGAGAGATGTCTGGTGAAGGAGACGACCGCGACGAACCGTGGATACCGACAATGTGTAGAATTGTCCTAACAATGCCTTTGAATATGGATATAGACAAGGCAATGTTTACAAGAAGCACACATAAGACTCCTTCAGATGGTGCCGGGAGACTTGAGAGGCCCATTTTGATACCAAATTGTGTTGGTTGCAACTTGCAAGTGGATGATGATTGTTTATCTTTGAGTTTTGAAGCAGAATTGCTATGTCAACTTCATCAATGGAAACTCTGTCAGCCTCTTATTTTACCTGTAAAACCATTCAAAGGGTACTTCAGCAAAACTGAAACAAGACAAGGGTTTATGACTATGACTAATCTATCATGATTGAATTGATTGTACAAATATAGCAGGTTTCAATCCAGACTAAATAGCTGGTTTTCTTTAGATTCTTCATTTAGTAGTGTTAAAATTTCTGTTTGTATAAGGAAATAGGAATACATCTCATTGAACACAAAAGGGACCAATTGTATTTGATAATTCATAATAAAAATAAAAAGCTGTTATATTCGCTGTACATATGAGAAGAGCAACCACACAAGTATAGTTAAGACGACACTTTAATCCAAAAGCTAAGATTTATGAATATTCTCATTCTCTTCACTCATATCATATTCAACTTTCTCATTTCTAATTTATGTGAGACTTTATCTTATATTTGTATTTTTTATAGGAGAAAGTAATTGCTACTTAGAAAGAGAAAATTTGGGAGAAAATTCGCATCCCCACAATCAAAATAACTAACAGAAAGAACATACAAGGCAGGATCAAAGAAGACTGTTTAGAATTTGAAGCCATTGGACTCCACGGTTCCAAATTGCAATTTGAGCAAACTGGATTAAACTAGAAGCACTGGACTTCATGAACAAGATCTGCCAAAAACAGAACTTAATGAAGCACAAGAAAATGGTCCAGAATATATACTTCTGATCAACGTAAAATGAAAACATAAAATTAAAGAATCATTAAAAAATGACATCCACAGAATAACATGACACTAATTTAGAACCTACCATTTCGTGGAATCATCATGCATGCTGGATGATGTCACAGGACAAAAACATTAACACCCAGAAGAAAAGAAAAGAAAAAAAAATGTGTTTTTGGAACTTACAAGAGAGAATATGAGTATTACTGTTGTGTGACATGAAACTGAAAAGTGTATCTCATAACTCATGTTGGAGTTGATGCAACCCCTTTGCTTTATAGAAGGAGGAACCATACGTACACAGTACACACGGCACAATTTCTCAAATGGTTGAGTATCTAATGCAATCTCTTTCTCTTAACCATGGTTAAGAATTCCTTGTTTTCCGGGAAAGAAATTTAACCTTAGTTAGCATTTATTTAGTTGACATCACCTTGCTACGTGTATCTGTCTTTGCCTTTTCACTTGGTGACATCTTACTATATTTATGTACAGGGATATTATCATTTATATATTCGTAATTATTTGAAGATAATTTGAAAGTTGTTATTGGACGAATAGACAATTAAAAGTATGAATAAATTAGTATATACCCTCTAATAATGCCATGAATATATATAAAAAAAATTGAGTTGATTAAATTATTCTAAGATTTTTATTTTATTTTATTAATGTTTATAACGATATAAGAATATATATATATATATATATGTGTGTGTATATTCTTTTTCCTTGCAAATTTAACAAGCTTCGCTTTTTCTTCCACTTTAAATTTTTACAAAATTAACATTCTTTTATTTTAGGTTAAATTATTTTTTCTCTCAATTTATTTATAAGATTTAATTGGATTCCTTTCTTTGTTTAAAGTTTCAAAAAGAAAAAATTGAACCTACTAAATAAATTACGGGAAAAAATAATTTTACTTTTATTTGATAAATTTAATGACAATGTACAGTGTAAAGTCATCAAATTATAAATTACTATTTATATGACTTTAAAGATAATTATTATAAAAAATAATAAATTTATTATACATATTAAACTATAAATATAATTAGATAATAATATAAAATTATTTTAAAACAAATGCTTAGTACCAAAACTTTTTGTATTGAAGGCACGAATGAAGTGGCTTGTCGGACGTGTGACCTGTTTTGATTTACTTTCCTATTTTATGCTTTTGCCTTCTTCTTGTGTTGGTAAAAAAACAAAATGACCAAAACAAAAAACTGAAGCTACACTATTGAGAACAAATTTTATAAATAAAGCATGACTTATTAATTTGTATCTTTTTTTAATTTCAATGATTATACGGTTTTGTTTAATTTAAAGTATAAACGAAAATTTGGAAAGTGAGTTTGAGAAGACCACATCTATATTTGATATAAATTTTGAAAAAAAAAATATTCTAAAGTATTATTGATTTTTAAGAAGGTAAAATATTCATATTTGTCCTACTTATTTACATAACGAAAGATAGAAGTTATTGTCAAACAATAATTGTATTTCTCAATTCTTTCTTCCATTTTTTTTCACTTTTATTAAATTTTTAATTGAAATATATTTTTGTGAAATTACAAAAGGCTAACCTAACGTATTATGGGAATATTATTTCTGGACATAATATTTTAAATTTTTATTTTATGACATTTGGCACCAAGTCAAGATTACTTTACATGTTTTTCTCTCCCAAAAGTTTGACAGAAATCAATGAAATATGAAAGTTCATTTTGTTTTCAAAACAATACATATTTTACAATGCTCCAACTTAGACTATGGAGCATTCAAGCACGTCTCCCATCTATTTTATTTTAGGGTACTGGTTATGCAAATTAACAATTTTGTTGGCCCAAAAATTGTTTTTTATTGACAAGTGAATCAAATTCATGATCTTTTCCTTTTCTTCCTTTTCAGGGTTTTAAAAAAAAAAGTATTCATGCTCATAGTCTAAGTTGGAACATTGTAAAATGAATCCTTCCCACATATTCACCGATTCCGTGAAATCTAATCTATTCAGGACAGCAATATGCTTCTTATTTTCTAGTTGACTTAGAAGCTTTTCTTCCTCCATGCTTTCAAACAATACTTTGCATATTATCACTATCCCATCGCCAATATTTTAATTAGTGGTACTATCCAATCGCACGAGCGCGAGAGCTATTTATTGTTTGTGAAGAATTTGGTCATGGCCAAGCATATATAATTTGGAAAAGTTCTGGTCTTCTTAAGTCGGGGATTGGTTGTTCATTCCAATTATGAAACAACCATTGTTGCTTCGTCATAATTCGGGGTGGAAAAAAAAAGACAAAGTCACTAGACATGAACCTATGCATTAATCTACGTTAGATTCAAGCAGACCAAATTTTCTCTTTTTTTGAAATAAATCAGGCCCAAGCTTTTATTTGATTAAAAAGGGCAGGTGGAGGTATTTTAAAAACCTTTTAGACTTCATAGGCTGCCAGATTTTATTTTTATTTTGACTGGAATATGTCACCTTTTTTACAGTAAAAAAAATTGACATATTCTAATAAAAATAAAATTTATATTTTTTCTTAGTATAATTATTATATTAAAATTGTTATAAATATATCAAAATCATATATTTGTTTATAATTTTAAAATAAGCATATGGACTTATATAAAGAATCAAGCATATAGATTTATTAAATGATAAAGTTACGCTCTGTTGAAAAATAGGCTTTTTTTAAACTAAGTTGCATGAAGTTAATAAACTTTTTTTTAAAAAGAAAATGAAGATAATAAACTTATATCATATTAAACTCAATTTTGATAACATTTAATTCACATATTTTCACCTTTATTATTTCATGCTTGAATAAAAATATTTTGATTTTTATAGATTATAATTTATTTTATGCAGAGTTTTTATTCTTAATAATTTTTAAAACTTTAATATAAAATAAACATTTAAATGCACTAACAGATTAAGACATAAAAATAAAATCTATATTAAGAACATATCAGACTCTATTTTGAATTTTTTAAATAGATTAGATATATTTATGCAAATTAGCTCACTTTTTAAGCAAGCTGCTGTATTTAATGAATCGAGTATGTAACATTCAAAATAAAGAGAATAAGATAACAAATTAAGCCATTTAAAAATACTTACATTTATTACATAAATTTAAATCGATTAGCTAGTCATTACTTGTTAGATTTTGATTTTTAATTTATATGTCATTGACCATCTTTGAGAAAATTATCCCCAAAATGAGGTGCCCTATGAATTCAAGGCACTTGCTCACGTGATCGATTGCCTACTTTAGTGAACAATGTCACATAAAAATAAAGGAGATGGAAGGGTGGGATACCCCAAACCAAAATTATTATAAGACAATCTCCCATAAATGCAGTTGCATACGTGTCTTTTTTCTAAATGATTCTTTGGCACAATGTATGATTGTAGAGGGCGCCTTATTCAGCAATTTTAATCAGTGACACTCTTGTACAAGTGGCACATGGATGACGGGAAAAAAATTTAAATAATGTAATTTAAAAAAAAAATGAAAATATTGTATTTTAAAACCTATTTACGGATCTACTGTGCTCATTCACGTCGGTTCAGGATGTGACTAATCACGTCGACCCAGGACGCGACCCAGGACGCGACCCAAGCCCATTCACGTCCACCCACGACGTGATTCATCAGGTGCTGACACGTGTCATTTTGAGACACGTGTCATATTGCGGCGCGATGCGTAGAAACTTTGGAAGGTCATAACTTTTGACTGGGATGTCCGATTGAGGCGAAATTGGTGGCCACGCGTTCGTAATTGAGAGGAGAAGCCATTAATAAATATCGAAAGGGGACTTGCCCAAATTTTTTTCCCAAAAGAGGCCTCTAAGTGCCTCAAAATTGCGATTTAAGATTCAAACCTCCAAAAAATTTCTTTCTTTCTATTTTTTATTTATTTAATTAGTGAATTGCATACTACTTTTTATTTTTTTAGTTACTCCTCTTAATTTCGAGCATTTTGACATATCGTGCGCCTCCATCGGACATTTCTATCAAAAGTTATGACTGTCCGAATGACATATACATAATCAAATTTAAAACCTAACAATTGCTAAATGCACTCCCATTTTTGTTAAGCTCAATCTTAATATTTAAAGTGAGTTCGACAGAAGAAGAAGAAGAAGGCAAAGTAGAAAACGACACCGTTATTGATTCTTCTTCATCCGTCCGTACAGTCTAGTCTAGGCATGACCAGAGCATGACCAGTAGTCAATAACCAATGCATTTCGAACCTCGTTCACGGCCTTTTGGCGATTCGTTTCCCACTTACATAAGATTTTTAAATGGCTCATTACATTCCATTTTAAATGGCTAAAATTTTTAAATTTTAAGATTTTTAAATGGCTAATTACACTTCATTTTAAATTTTAAATATTAAGATTAAGCTTATCAAAAATGGAGGTGCATTTAGCAATTGTTAGGTTTTAAATTTGATTATGCATATGTCATTTAGACAGTCATAACTTTTGATAAAAATGTCCGATGGAGGCGCACGATATGTCAAAACGCTCAAGATTAAGAGAAGTAACTAAAAAAATAAAAAATAGCATGCAATTCACTAATTAAATAAATAAAAAATAGAAAGAAAGAAATTTTTTGGAGGTTTGAATCTTAAATCGCAATTTTGAGGCACTTAGAGGCCTCTTTTGGGAAAAAATTTTGGGCACATTCTCTTTGGATACTTGCTAGCGGCTTCTCCTCTCAATTACAAACGCGTGACCACCAATTTCACCTCAATCGGACATCCCAGTCAAAAGTTATGACTTTCCAAAGTTTCTACGCATCGCGCCGCAATATGACACGTGTCTCAAAATGACACGTGTCAGTACCTGATAAATCACATCGTGGGTGGACGTGAATGAGCTTGGGTCGCATCCTTGGTCGACGTGATTAATCACGTCCTGGGCCGACGTGAATGAGCACAGTAGATCCGTAAATAGATTTTAAAATATAATATTTTTGTATTTTTTTTTTTAAACTGCATTATTTAAATTTTTTGGTCCATGGATGACACTTGTTTCTAAACTAGGACTATTACAATTATATTAATCATGAACCAACCGTCAAGTCAAGTCCCCTTCATATTAAATATATGGACGAACCTCTTTGTTGCTTCCATAACGTATTTTTTTTGCATACATTCTTGTGCATTCTAAGTAAAGATAAAGCTACATATAATAACATATATATTTTATTTTATTTTTAATTTTAGGTGTATGATTTTATGAAAAATATAAGATTTAATGTGAGACACATTATTTATTAAAAATTAATAAATTTCAGGTGTATTTTTCATTAATCTAACTTTTAATAATAAATAAAAATATTTACCTTATAGTGATAAATAAAAAATAAAAAATAGTGATAAATAAAAATAATAAATTAACTTTTTAATATTTTTATATGATATTTTTGTTTCATAATTAAAATTTATATGAATAATTATTGCAGTTTACATTAAAAATAAATTTAAATAAAATATAAAATTAGGGCTCTATCATGTGACCCACTAAACTTAAGTTAATAATTCAAATTGAATTTTACCATTAGAATAAAAGGAATAATAATTCTTAAATCTTATATAACACTTAGGGAAAGATTCAAAAAGTGAATTAAGAATTCAAAATGATTAAAAATACCTCAATGTTGGTTTCAATTCAATGTAGTATTGCTTAATCATGCTGGAGTACAATGTTTTGTATTCCCGAGGTTCACTAACAACAGGAAAGAAGACTAATTAAAAAGGTTTTGGATGAAACAACATGATTTTTTCACTATATGATTTGTTTGATTAGAGAAACATTCATTTTGTTTGAAATATAAGAAAAAAACGTGTTAATTAAGAAAAATACTTAATCATATTTAATTGCATTAGTTTTAATTGAAAAATATTTTTTCTAATTTATCATTAATTGGCACTTAATATATATCAAAAATAAAAAATAGTCATTGAAACTAACACATCAATTAAATTAAAAGTGTTTTAAAGACAGTAACATTAAATAAGATAAAACTAGTTTAAATTTTCTTAAAACTTTTCTTATATTTGAGACTTGAGAGATTCATGTATAAAAAACCCAAGGCTATTATCGGATGCACAAACGGGAAAATCAACAAATTTAAATTGCAACAAGCCTATGAGACCCAACTCGTACACAAATGTCTCTAGTAGTTATCTTAACAATTTTTAGACACAAGTTGATATATAAATAAGGAAAATAATATATAGAGAAAGTAATGATTAATTTCAATCTTAGATTCAAATTAAAATATTTAAAATAAAATTAAAATATTATTTAATCAGAAAATCTTTATAAGATTTATCAAATAAAATTAAATTTCTTAATGATTTCATTTATGACATCCTAAAATATTAGTAATGAAGTCTTTTTTAACCTATTTAATTTATGACATCCTAAAATCGGGTCGGATTGGCCGATGTGACTAGGAATCGATCGTGTGTCTGGTTCAACGTTTCCTAAAAATCGACGTGTCCGTAAATAGGTTCAAAACCATTAAATTGGTCGAAAACCAATAAAAATTGATAAAACCTGGTGGGTTAACCGGTTTTGTTTAAAATTGTGTTTTTTTTTCAATATTATTAGGATATTATATTAAATTATTTTTTAAAACCGGTTCAAGCCCGATTGAACCATTGACCTTTAAACCAGTGTTTTTCGGTTTGATGACCGGTCCAATTTTGAGAACATTAATTGATTAGTAGGATCATGATGCATAAGGGTTACCCTTATATTCCTTTAATAATATTAGTGTTTTGTTGTCTAATTAAATAAATAAATAATACTCAATGCACTCATAGTAAAAAATGATTTTACATCGTTATTTATTCACAAACTTTTATATATAACAAGTTTGTTAATTTTTACAATAATTACCTTGAAAGTCATAATAATAACAACGGTTTATAATTTGTTGATAAAGCCGTCAAAACATGTTGAATCTCTAGTGGAGGATTTAACTAATATTTTTTATTTTTAAACTCATGAAATTTAAAAACAATACTATCATTGATTATTCAAAGTTATACTAAATATTCAAATTTATTTTTCTAGAATAATTGATTTTTAGTTGAATTTTATTTTATTTTTTTAAATAGTTTTTTAAAATTTTAGGTGGGTGAACCTGTATAACCCACAAACCCGTGGTAGATCGGGTCAGACAATTATTTTTAGGACTAAATGTAGCACCCTTCTACCCCAATACACATAAACTTGTAATGTGTTTTAAATGCAACCGCAGTTAAATTTAAATGAAAGGATGTATCGTCTTTAAAAAAAAACTTATTTCGCATTAAGAGTATTACATGTTAAATATTTGTAAATTTAAAGAAAACAAATCAATAAAAAATGTAACTCCATGTTAAACAATTTTTGACGCTCCAAAGTTCATACAAAACATATCAAATAAAATGTGGTGAAAAATTAGTCATTAATTTAATCCTTTGATAAACGAATAAAACTTGTGTCCCAATGTTACGTTGTTTCAAAGCATCCATAACCCTAAAATTAAATAGCAATATAAAGTGGAGACCTAAGTGTAACACCCTGAAATTTTGATAACTTAAAATATATGTGTGATGTATTCCTTGTATAATTTGATTACTTTATTAATTAGGATTATTTTAATTTTATGTGAATTATTCATGTCCAATTGCTTGGTGTAGAGGTCAAGTTATGTGGAGTTTGTTTGAGATGCGTTGTATTTGAGTGATTTCGAATTTGACACAAAACCTATTTTAGTAAATCATCATTCTGAATTGGTTAATCGTTGGATCATCTTCAATTTTAAAGGTAGGTTCCTAGCCCAAATATGTAACTTTTAACCGTTGGGATTATCCAAATAAGGTCTGGAACGTGAGAAATTCATTTTCTCACAGAAGAAGAAATTTTAAAATTTTGTTAGGTCATCCAGGCGAATTTTACAGGCATTTTTGCTCGCCTGGGCGAGTCAAGGCGGTGACAAATACGTACCAGCAACGTAAATCACGAAAATGGAGGTTCTCTTCTTCTTCCTAGCTTCCCTCAACCTCCTACCATCATCCTCCACCACCTAAGACCACCGGTGACCACCACGGGCCGTCGTTGCTTGCCACAAGACCACCGTACGGAGATGAGCACTTTAATCGGAGCGGAATCTTCGAAACTCAACCCGAGGATTCGGTAGAGAACGGAGTCTCCAATCATCCTTTCTTGATTGCTTTGAGGTAACCATGGTTTCCTTGTCTTCTTTTAGCTAGTTTGAAGCCTCTATTGATATTTCTTGCGATTTGGTTACCATTTTTTGTTGTTTCTATACTTCCTTTGAAAACCCTTTGAAAATGAGATGTTGTAAAAGTCTCCTTTTTGTGAAATAGATGTCTTTCTTATGATCCTTGTAGAACCCCGGTCACATTGGTGTGATTGGAATTTCAAAATGATGTATTTGAAAACAATAGGAATACACATAATAACCAAGAGGGGGGTGGGGGGGTGGGGGGTGAATTGGTTTAAACTTGACCTTTTAAAATTCTTTAGAAAATTAGAGTTAAAGAACATACAACTTTTTGCAATCAAAATTGCAAATTCCAGTTCTTCTAATCAATACTAGATTAGAGTTCCACTATTATCAAATTTCAGTTCTTACAAGCTTTACAACAATCACCCATTATCAAACCTTGATAAAGAACATAAATCTAAAACCCTATTAGACTTATAGTGATCAAGACATAGAGAACCTTTCTCTACTCTTTCCCTCTAGAGAAACCTACTCTAGAAAAAAGCTTCAAGAACCATTTGCAATAGTTACAAACAAACAAGAATTCGAAAACGAATTTACAACAAGAGTTAATGGAGAGAGACTGTAATGACCCGCCTCGTCGCTACTGTATCATACTCTTTAATCACATTTTTAATTGTAATTTATATTTGAAAATCCCTTTAAATTTGATTACAAAAATAGTAGTAAATTTCTTGTGTGAACTTAATCAATATCAATAATTAAAATACGAACATAATTTGGATTGATTACAAACAACCATGTCTAAAGTGTACAAAGTTTTCAAAAGAAACAAGGGATTAAGTGACAAGAGTGTAACTAGCAAACCAATAGGGGTGTATCCATTAAAACAAGGGGTACAACTGTTGGTTTCGAAGGAATCACTTGAAGAATGGACAAAGAATCAAGCTTAGTTTTGAACTTTCAACATGCCTTGTATAACGACTCCGTTTATTTAACTATTCTTAATAATTACGTTGTTCGTATTTAATCGTTTACGCTATTATGTTACGAAAAATTCTTTTTCTACGGAATTTGATTATATAACATACTATTCTAGTCGGTTTGTTTATGGTAAAATAATTTCAACATAATTCATAGTCAGAGTTATTCTCACATAAGGAAATATAATAGTCCATGATACATTCATCCAAAATATAATACAGACTATCAAAATATAATACTAGTCAACCAACAGAGTACTTAACTCCCAAAAGTAGCAACAGCAGGCGATATCATCCAGATAACAAGCCAAAACACATCACATAATTCATCAAGCTCCTCCATAACTAAGCATTTCACTGTTCCTCTGCTCGCCCAAATAGATTGGGGTCATCACAGGTGTCAACCACAGACACAAACAGGGTAAGTATTTAATAAACATGATTAGATAATTGGTAGAAAATGAAATAGGTATAACAAATATACAGAACCCTAAA
>QARZ01000544.1:92724-115098 GCA_013407115.1 Glycine latifolia
TCAAATACAAATTCAAAACAGAATTTGTATTTGATTTTCTATTGTAAATGGGTTTCTTGCTTGTAATCTAGAGATAGGGTTTCTCTAGGGGTTGTGCTAAGTAGTGTTCTCAGTGGGTTTGTCTCTAAGTTTCTAATAGTGTTTTAGAATTACTGAACTTTATCTAGAGTTGATAAAGAGAGACTTTGTAATTACTTGTAAGAACAGAAATTTGCAATAGTGGAACTTCACTCTAGAGTTAAGTGGAAGAAAACTGGATGTAGCTTCATAGTGTTTGAAGTGAACCAATATAAATCTCTTGTCCTTTGATTTTAATTTCGTTCTTGATTATTTCCTATCCATCTTGATTATCTTGCTTTGCTTATCAATTTAATCTTGAGCTATTGGATACCTTGGGCTGAGCATTTGATTGAATAAGTACTCTTGGTTTCAAAAGTAATAAAGATCCTAAGGAAAACTCTGATTTTGTATTAAGAATTTTAATTTACCAAGGTTTAACCAATTCACCCCTCTCTTGGTTAAGTGTGAAGTGTTCCTATATTTTATAACATCTAGCAAAATACAACTCTTACAATTCAATGCCATTCCGGTAGCAGAACACTTCTATAAGCTGGGTTCTAACTAAGAGTGAGTTATCACAATACAGCTCGTGGCCGGGATATAGCCCAAAGCCATATCGGCATCACAACTCATCTATAGGCCGGGTTCTAATCGAACATTATCCCGGATACTTGGCGGCTCCATCAAAAAGAAATAACTACCAGACTGCTTACTACTGCCCGTCTGCTCACACAAACATGGTTCGTGATCATCACAGATACCAAAACCACATGGCACAAGAAAAACAAGGGTGAGTTCATCATGTAAAATAATAATTAATAAATATCATCAATTATAAAAATACAACCCGGTCATTACAACATCACAACAATATTCAAACATTTCATTCACATAATCAATCATGGACAACCCGTCCAAACCACTTCACAAATTCATCTTATAATGTCTAGTCATGATGCATGTTCCTGACTTAATTCTTAATCAATGCAATGTGGTACCATCACCGAAAAATAGGCCAAATCCATGGTACAAATGATTCCTGTAGCACGTCGGGGTCACTCTGTTGTGCAGGGGTCTCAATCCCCCATGGTAATCATCCAAAATGGGTGTCAGAAGGCTAACCTTACAGCAATGGCCCCCCAGTACTTCTCGTACTCTACAGTCAAGCATCCTATTTATAGAGTGTTGTAGGTTAATTTTGAATTTCAAATACCTTGTAACAACTTATTTCATTTTTCAAGGGCTTTAAATGATAATGCACAAATTCGAATTTGAATTTAAGATAAGATATGTTAGTTAGGATTTTTGAAAATTGTGCAATTTTTGCACAAACACCATAGATAATCTATTACACAAGTATGGTAATTGATTATTCCAGAGGTTTTCAACTTTTAAAATAGCTCTGTGCATCAAGTAATAAATTAATACGACAGCGTAATCGATTACTCCAGTGGACTTTTAACATAGAAGCAGTTCTCAATCATTAAGTAATCGATTAAAATACAGGGTAATTGATTACAACAGAAAAGTTTTCATTTTGAAATGCATTTTAAGTATCAAGTAATTGATTACATAAGCTTGGTAATCGATTACTCCAGAGATCTTTTGTCTCTAACATCTTTTTAAACCACAAATAATCAATTAATACGTGTAGTAATCGATTAAAATAGAGAATTATGCAGTATGAACAATATTTTTCATCAGATTTCGAATTTCAATCACTTGTGATTCATGGTCAATTTTGATTGCATATCATGTAGTCAAACAAATCATAGGCATGCTATCATATATTAGATTCATCAAGAATTCCTAGCATGTTCCTAAGATCATAAAATCCATCTCTAGATAAGGTTTTGTAAAAATATCAGCCAATTGATTGTTAGTATCAATATACTCAATTTTGATGTTACCCTTTTGGATGTGATCCCTGAGAAAATGATGTCTGATCTCTATGTGTTTTGTCCTAGAGTGCATGACTGGATTCTTTGATAGGTTTATTGCACTTGTGTTGTCACACAATAGGGGAATTTCATTTATCTCCACACCATAATCTTAGAGTTGTTACTTAAGCCATAAACTTTGTGCACAACAACTTCCAACAGCTATGTACTCAACTTCTGCTGTTGAGAGAGCTACACATGATTGCTTCTTGCAATGCCATGAAATTAATGAGCTTCCCAACAAGTGGCATGTTCCACTGGTGCTTTTCCTATAAAGTTTGCATCTTGCAAAATCAGAATCTGAATAACTAATTAAATATAGTGATGCACCTTTTGGATACCAAAGACCAACTTTTATGGTTGACTCAAGGTATTTGATAATTCTCTTGACAACAGTGAGGTGTGATTCCTTAGGATTAGCTTGATATCTAGCACACAAGCACACACTCAGCATTATATATGGTCTACTTGCTATCAAGTATAGTAGAGATCCTATCATTCCTCTATACTTTGATTCATCAACTTTCTTGCCCTTTTCATTTGAATCAAGATAAGTTGAGATTTCCATAGGAGTAGCAGCATCTTTGCTTTTCTCCATATCAAATTTCTTGATCACTTCAAGGTAGCATTTAGTTTGGCTAAGAAATGTTCCATTCTTCATTTGCTTCACTTGAAGTCCAATACAGAATGTCAATTCTCCCATCATAGACATTTCAAACTCATTCTGCATAGAGATAGAGAATTCTTTGCACAAAGAATGATTAGTGATAACCGATGTTGTATCGCTTCAAAACAATTAAACTACGCTAATTTTGTAGCACAAAATTAACCTAGGTCGACTCAGAGACACAATCAATATGGTTCCAACTTCAATTCACTAGTAAATAATAAGGGAATTTTTATCAAACAGTTTGCATGCGATAAATGAAAATTGCAGAAAAACGTAGTAAAATAGAAACTAACAGAATTGATAATAGGTATTCTAAAACAGATTAAAAAGCATCAATTCAATTCACCAAACCAAGCAATGCGAATTATCATAGTTCTCAGATAATGATCTTGTTATGAAAGTTCATTCAATTTCATTAGAAGCAGATCAATTGAATTAACCCCTAAATTAATTGAAAGCATAAACCTAATTGAAATATCATCAAAATAATTTGTGATTAAAAGTCAAAATTAGGAAATGAATCCATAATCTAATCTGTTTTCAATCCTAAACACATTCATAATCATGAAAATCGAATAGAGGATTGAAGAAGAAAGTTAACATTCATATAGAAATTGAAATACCAAACTAGAACTCAAATTCTCCTTGCTTGGGCTAGATCCTTGGATTGATTGATTGTTTAGCCTTCCATGATCATCATCAATGGAAGCCCCACAAAATTAGTGCAAGAAAATGAAAAAACACAAAAACAAAAATGAAGAATAGTGAAGAACAATGAAGAACAGTTGAGAGAAAATAAGATAAATGATTTTAATTCTAAAAGCTTCTAAAAGTCACTACAAAATATGTTTTTGCTAAAATGAAGTGTGTCCATCCAAATAACTAAAACCACTAAAATATAGTGACCGAGTCAGTAGGAAAGGATGGGCCATAATTAAGCCTAACTACTTTAACTAATTACTAATTACACCAATTTCGTAGCCCAAAATTCAAGTTCAGTGGTTTTGACTTGCAAGCCTAAAATGACCATCAAAATGACAGAATTGACCTTGGCTTATCTTTGACAAAATTGTAGATCTTTTCCTTATCTTTCCAGGGACTACTGATATGCACGACTTGGAGTTCTGTAGACCTCTCTAGGTCCTGCACAAGGAAGATAGGTCAAGTAAGTAAAAACTTCGAAAATAAGCTACAATTATCAATTAAGCCCACTTGTTTGCCTAAGGAAAAAACTGAATTAGAATGGAAAAATAAAATTCCAAGAGAAGTCAAGTAAGCTAAGAAGAATAGAAAAATATTAAACTAAAAATACTCAATCAAAATACTCACACTTAAACTTTTGCACTCTTGGGTAAAACTAAAAGAAAGACTAAGAAAAAAATTCAAACTAAAGTAAACCACAAACTAAAAGAAAGGTAAGAACAAGGCACACATATTTTTCAATGGATCCTAAAAATGCACAAAAGTGAGAAAGATGAAAAATAGAAGAATGATATTAAGGTTTCAAACAATCCATGAACACATGATCACAAAGTGCAAAGTGAAAAAGTAGTTAAGTTAAAATTAAGAATGAACAAAGGTGATAGAAATCTCTCAAAGAGCAACACTCAACCTCTTCTAATGTGTATGGTCTTATGTTTCCACTCAAACACCACATGTAACTAACACATCCAAATTTTGACAAGACTCTAATTCATTCAACTTGAAATACACATGCATCAAAAGATCAAAAGGACTTTATAGGCTTGTAATGTATGGCTTGGGTAAAGGGTGGATAAGAAAAGTATATTTAGGCTAAAACATAAGAGAAAAGAGGGGCAATGGAGAGTAAGCCAACAAGTATAAGAGGGGTAGAAACAAAGAACTTATAAGGATGAAAATGAATCACAACAATTTTTATTGCATTTTCTTTTTCTTTTTCTTTTTCTTTGCTTTTCTTTTTCCTTGTTTATGCATTTTTTTCTTTGAACTTTTGTTTTGCTTTGTAAACTCTTTCTTTTCTTTTCGTTCCTTTTCTTTTCAAATCAAAACAAAATAAAAATACCCCACACTTGTTTGAAACCCACTCCCAAAACAATTCCAAGGCCCATTTTTCTCCCTAAAGTTAGGATAAGTTGGTTTTTCATTTTTTATTTTGTTTTTTGTTTTTTTTAAGAGGTACACAAGAAAGAAAAGGTTAAAGGCTCAAAAAGGGTAGCAATGGATATCAATGCAAGGATAGTTTATTTGGCTAGTGGATAAAAGAAAGAAGGCCTAAAATCATCTCAATCAAAGCATATGCAACAAGGAATGTCAAAAGAGGCAAGACAAAATATAGAGTAATCTAGCACAAGGGTGAAATCACAGATTTATCCACAAAGGCCCAAAAACTCACAAGGCATAATTCTATCACACATGATTCATCTTAAATTCTTTTTCTCAAGCCTACTTGTCACTTCAACAATTGCAACAATGATTCACATCAAGCATGAAACCTTTCAATCCAACAAAAATTAGTACATTTCTCACAAATTATACAAGTTAGAAATCCTATGAAAAACATGAAAAAGTGCCTAAATTGTAATTTTTATTTTCTGAATGTAAAAATAGAATAACAACTAGACAAAACAAAAGAAAACAAATACAACAAAACAATAATAGAAACAATAACAAAAACAGACATAAACAAAAATAAATAGAAACAGAAAATAGAAAACAGACAGATAAAATAGAAAACATACTCAAAAATTAAAACAGACAGAATCTAAAAACAGAAACAGAAACAAAAAATAAACAGAAACAGTAAACAACAAACAGAAAACATACAAACAAAATAAAAACAGACAGATAAAATAGAAAACAAACAAAAATAGCATACAGGCTGAAAAACTAAAACAGAAAATAGAACACAGACAGATAAAATAGAAAACAGACTCAAAAATTAAAACAGATAGAATGTAAAAACAGAAACAGAAAATAAACAGAAATAGTAAACAGCAAACAGATAAACAGAAACGTAAACAAAAAATAGATTTTGTGATCCTTCACACCACACTTGAAATGCACATTGTCCTCAATGTAAGTATGCAATGAGATGAAAATAAAGAGACAACAAATAAAAGAAGGGAAAACGAAACTCCCCAAATGTCATTCAAGACACATCATCACATAGAATTGGCAAGACCAAAGAGATGTCTGCCACAAGCTCCTCCTCCACTAGCGGGCTCTCATGAAATAGCTTAAGTTGGTGACCATTCACTTTGAAGACATTGTCGGTAACTTCATTTTTAATCTCAACTGCACCATGGGTAAAAACATTAGTAATAACAAAAGGTCCATCCCATCTAGATCGAAGTTTACCAGAAATAAGCTTGAGGCGAGAGTAAAACAATAGCACTTTTTGGCCAATATGGAACTCTTTTCTAAGAATCCTAGAGTCATGAAAGCTCTTCACTTTCTCCTTGTAAATCTTAGAGTTCTCATAGGCTTCTAAGTGGATCTCTTCAAGTTCTTGCAATTGAAACTTCCTTTCCATACCCGCTTCATCAAATGCCATGTTACAACTTTTCACCGCCCAATAAGCACGGTGCTCAATCTCCATCGGAAGGTGGCATGACTTACCAAAAACCACCCTATAGGGAGACATTCCTGAAAACAAAAGGAATACCCACAATAACCAAGACCGGGGGGGTGAATTGGTTAAAACTTGGTCTTTTAATATTTTCTTTTCTAAATGAGAGTAAGGATCTTAATCACTTTAAAACCAAGAAAGCTTTTATTCAATCAATTCACTCAGCTCAAGAAATCAATAGCTCAAAAAACAGAACTTGTGAGTAATGATAAGAATACCGAAAAAAAAATGAACAAGATAGCTAATAGAGATTAAGGAACAGAAAAACAACACAAGGATTTATACTGGTTCACTTCTCAAGAGAAGCTACATCCAGTTTCTTCTAATCAACACTAGATTAGAGTTTCACTATTATAAATTTTAGTTCTTACAAGCTCTATTACATTTACTCTTTATCAACCCTAGATAAAGAAAGGAAATCTAAAATACTATTAGACACCTTATCAACAAGAACCAGAGAACACTACTCTGTTCTTCCCTAGAGAACACTACTCTAGTACAAACCTCAAGAACAAATTTACAACAACCCTCAATTACAAAAATTAAAAAACAAATTTATACACAAAAAGAATGGAGAGAAACAACCTGATGATCCAATGACAATGAATGCATGAGTTACCAATCAGAGTTGAATGATCAAATGAAAATCAGAACATGCTCTCCTATTCTTCTTTGAAAGACTCTTGCCCAAGAAATCACTCAAAAACTCATGAAGATTAAGAAGTGGGACAAGAGGTTAGTAAACTCAGAAAAACTCTTTCAATCTTGGTGAAGGCTTGTGTGTAATCAGAAATTCGAATTACTCAGATTAGAAAACAAGACAAGCCTTACTTCTATTTATAACAAAACTTTATAACTAACTATAATCGATTAAACACTCCCAATAATCGATTAAAATGCCTTATGTAATCGATTAAATTGCCATTTTAATCGATTAAAATGTTCATAAGTTTTCTGGGTTTGAATCACGAAGCATATAATCGATTAATACGAATTGTAATCGATTAAACCAGTAGCATAGCATTTTAGAAAAGCCTTGTGTAATCGATTACAAGAAATGGTAATCGATTAAAGCAGTGTAACAAGCTTTTCTAAGAACCTTATGTAATCGATCACAATAAATGGTAATCGATTAAAGCAGTGAAGCATGACTTTCTTTTAACACTATGTAATCGATTACAAATAATGGTAATCGATTAAATTGTTCTTCAAAGCTTTTCCAGATTTGAAAACGAAGCAAATAATCGATTAAATTGCTGTGTAATCGATTAAACCAGTGCATTTGTATTTTTTCCAAAACCATTGCTTCTTTGGTTCTTTTTTCAAAAGTTGCTTTGATTCTTTATGAAAACATTTAGGCACATGAATGATTAAATGCGTGTAATGCAAGGATCAACAGATTGACTTCTCTAAACACTTTATTGGATTTACATTTTTCCAAGGCATTCCAAGGCATGTGAAAAAGATCAAAACAATTCTTCAAGTCCTAAGCTTCAAGCTTCAAGATGCTCCCCCTATTTCCAACAATCCCCAAAGGTGTTCGGTAAGCGGTCTTGTGAGCCCATAAAGCATCTTCGAGTAGCTTGCTCCAATCCTTTTTGTTGGGTTGCACTATCTTCTGTAACACTTGCTTTATCTCTCTATTAAAAACCTCTGCTTACCCATTAGTTTGGGGATGATAAGCTGTAGCACTCTATGCACAACCCCATACTTTTGAAGCAAGGATGTCAATGACCTGTTACAGAAATGGCTCCCCTGGTCACTGATAATGGCTCTAGGCACACCAAACCTGCAAACAATGTTGGATCTCACAAAATCCATAACAACTTTAGAATCACTAGTTCTAGTGGCCTTAGCTTTAATCCATCTAGAAACATAATCAACAGCAAGCAGAATATATAAAAAACCATGAGAAATAGGGAATGGACCCATAAAATCAATACCCCACACATAAAAAATCTCACAAAAAATAATGGGCTGCTGAGGCATCTCATGTCTACGTGTAATGGTTCCTCCTGCTCTCTGACACTGCTCACAAGTGGTGGTAAAGTGATGAACATCTCTAAACAAAGTGGGCCAATAGAATCCATAGTCCAATACTCTTCTAGCGGTCCGCTGAGGACCAAAATGACCATCGGTAGGTGTGCCATGACAAAACTGAATGATAAACTGAATCTCATGATCTAACACACATCTATGGATCACTTGATCACTACTAAACCTCCACAAATAAGGATCATCCCACACATAAAATTTAGCATCACTCTTAAGTTTATCTATTTGAGACCTAGATGCATGAGGTGGAACAACAGATGCAACTATGAAATTTACAATGTCAGCAAACCAAGGGGTGATATGTGATGAATGCAAATGCATCAAATGCTCATCAGGAAAATTATCCCTAATAGGAAAGGATTTAATAGGTCCCTTAATCCTGCTCAAATGATCAGTAACCAAGTTTTACGCACCACTCTTGTCTTTAATCTCAATATCAAACTCCTGAAGAAGAAGCATCCACTTGATCAATCTAGGTTTAGCATCAGGCTTCTTCAATAGGTACTTCAAAGCTGCATGGTCAGTAAAGACAGTGATATGGGAGAAAAGCAAATAAGATCGAAATTTATCTAAAGCAAAAACAATAGCTAAAAGCTCCTTCTCCATGGTGGTGTAGTTAACTTGGGTTGCATCTAAAATGCGTAAAGCATAAGCAATGACATGGGATCGTTTATCAACTCTCTGTGACAACACAACCCCAAGTGCATAGTTAGAGGCATCACAAATGAGCTCAAAGTGAAGTTCCCTATCTGGTGGTTGCATGATGGGAGAGGTCGTAAGCTTCTTCGTTAATTCCTCAAATGCCTTTTTGCAAGGCTGATCAATCATAAAGTCTACATCCTTTAGGAAAAGCTTGGACAATGGCAGTGCAATCTTGCAGAAATCCTGGATGAATCTCCTATAAAAACCTGCATGTCCAAGAAAAGAATGCACTTCCCGCACAGAAGCGAGGTAAGGTAAAGAAGTAATAACATCAATCTTAGCTTTATCGACCTCAAGACCTCTACTAAAGACTAAATGCCCTAAGACTATATCTTCATGTACCATAAAATGACATTTCTCAAAGTTAAGAACAAGGTTAGTCCCAATACATTGATCAAGAACTCTAGAGAGACTATGCAAACATGCATCAAAAGAGGAACCATAAACAGTGAAATCATCCACAAACACCTCCATGCAACTCTCTAATAAATAAGAAAAGATACTCACCATGCACCTTTGGAAGGTAGCAGGTGCATTGCACAGGCCAAAGGGCATCCTAGTGTAGGCAAATGTGCCAAATGAACAGGTTAATGTGGTCTTATGTTGGCCTTCCGGTGCAATATGAATCTGCGTGTAACCAAAAAAACCATCAAGCAAGAAATAATGTGATTTACCAGCCAACCTCTCCAGAACCTGGTCAATGAAGGGGAGAGGGAAATGGTTCTCGCGAGTTGCCTAGTTAAGTCTCTTGTAGTCAATGCAAACTCGCCAACTATTGGCTACTCTAGTCAGAATCAACTCATTATCCTGATTTTTCACAACAGTGATACCCAACTTCTAAGGGACCACTTGGACAGGTGAAACCCAAGTTCTATCTGACATGGGATAGATGATCCTGGCAGCTAGTAACTTCATCACTTCCTTCTTCCCCACATCAAGAATAGTGGGATTCAGCCTCCTCTATGCCCTACAATCTGTACACATTCTCCAAGTTCCCTCCTTCTTAGGCACAAGAATAATAGGCATAGCACAAGGGCTCGTGCTCTCACGGATCCACCCCTTTTCAAGTAGCTTCTCCACTTGTGTTTGTTCTCTTTTGCTTCCATTGGTGAAATCTTATAAGCTGGCCTATTAGGAAGTGAAGAACCATGAATCAAATCAATTTGATGCTCTATGCCTCTCAAGGGAGGCAAGCCATTAGGAACTTCTTTTGGAAAAACAACTTGATATTCTTCCAAAAGGGATTGCATAGCTTTGGGCAATTTTTCTCCTTCCTTTTCAATATGTAAACAAAGAGAGTTAGGAAGCATATAATAAAGAGGTTTTTGTGCCAATAACACTCTCTTAATTTACTTTTCACTCAAGAACAAGCTCTCTTTAATCTCATGAATTTTTTTGTTATCATTTTCTTTTTCCTTTCTTTTTTTGTCACTAGTTTTTCTCTTTGGTGTCTCACTTTTCTTCTCTTTTTAGGTGCAGTATTGTTTTTAACTCCTCAATTCACTTTTCTTTCATCTTTATTTGATCCTCACACACTTGTCTAGGAGTCAAAGTCCTCAAAATAATTTTCTTGCCTAGGTGCTTAAACTCAAAAGCGTTCTCCATGCCATTGTGTATCACTTTTCTATCATATTGCCATGGCCTACCAAGAAGGATATGACCAGCCTCCATTGGAACAATATCACAAAGAACATTATCATGATAAGCATTAATAGAAAAAAAGAATGAGCACTTGAGAATTTACCACCACTTCTCCACTTTCACTAAGCCATTGTAGCTTGTATGGCTTTGGATGCTTTGTGGTTGACAAGTGTAATTTCTCCACAAGTCTTGTACTAGCAACATTGGTACAGCTCCCACCATCAATGATAAGTGAGCATACCTTGTCTTTAACCAAGCACCTTGTGTGAAAAATATTTTCTCTTTGACTTTCCTCTTTTTCTAGGCAAAAATTGCTCAACATTCTCCTTACCATCAAGAGATCACCCTCTTTGGCCTCTACTAGTGTGAGTTCCTTTTCTTCTTCACTTGAAGAACTATTTGAGTCACTTGAAGACTCACTCCTTATGCCTCCATCCTCAAGCAAAATCATAGTCCTCTTGTTAGGACATTGAGAAGCAATGTGACCCTTGCCAAGACACTTAAAACACTTGATATTGCTTAATCTTCTTGGAGTTGGCTCCACAATTATTTTGCTTGAGCTTCCCACCTTTTCTTCTTTATTTTTCTCATGAGAAGCCTCCTTTTTAGGCTTGTCCTTCCAGCTGGAAGTTGCAGCCCCATTTGAGAATTTGGAAGCTTTTCTCCTCTTTAATTGTTGTTCCACCCTTTGAGCTTTGTGGACTAGCTCCTCAATTGTTGCATATGAATGTAGCTCCATCACATCTTGAATTTCTCTATTCAAGCCATGAAGGAACCTAGCCATAGTTGCTTCTTGAACGTCCACAATTTCAGCCCTTATCATCATCAATTCCATTTCCTTATAATATTCATCAACACTCTTGTAACCTTGAAAATGTCTTTATAGCTTGTTATGGACTTCTCTTGCATAATAAGTTGGAACAAATCCTCCTATCAAGCATGCCTTCAAGTCATCCCAAGAATTTACTCTTTGTCTCCTCATCCTCCCTATATCCACTTGAATTTGGTTCCACCATATCAAAGCATAACCACCAAATTCTAAAGTTGCTAGAGTAACTTTCTGTTCTTCATCAAAAGGTTGGCATGAGAAAATTTGTTCTACTTTCATCTCCCACTCAAAATACTCTTCCGGATCATTATTGCCCAAGGAATTTTGGAATTTTTATTTTCACTCCATTCAATCCTCCATTCCTCTCATCTCTCTCTTCTCTTCTCACCCTCCAATCTTCATCATCTCTATTTCGCCTCCTAGGATTGTGTCTCCTATGATTTTCTCTCCAATCCTCCCTCTCACTCCTCTCATCATAATAATTTCCTCCATGAGAAGAAGCATACTCACTCAATCTCCTACTACTATAAGCCTCTCCATCCACACTTCCCCTTAAATGACTCCTCCTTTGTGTCTCATTTTGAAACTCTTCAAACCTTGCATCTATTTTGGTTTGCAAGTCTTTCATTTGTTTTTCATGGCTTTCATCAACCTAGAGGTCTTAGGTGACAAAGCCTCTCCTCCACTTGAACTCATCCTTCAAAAAAAATGGTTAGCACAACACAATTATATATAGAAATTCTCACCACTCTTAAAGTGTTTGCCACTCTTAATCTAGGCTCTTTCTATAATGTTCTCTCTTGCCTTTTTCCACTCTTATTCCTCTCTATATTTCTTAAGCAAAAACTTCTAATCAAATCAAGCCTCTTTATTATAGTGAAATAGGAAATGATTCTAGGCTAGACTCAAGAGTCCAAAGAACAAGAAAACTCTAAGACAAAACCTTGGAAATTTTAAGAGACAAGCAACAAAGCAAAATTTAGAAAAGCACAACTCAAATTGGAATTTAATGAGACAACTCAAGGAATACTATGGCTGTACCAAACTGCACAAGGAGGATATGCCAAGTAAATTCAATTGCTAGAAGCCAAATTTCATCAAATTTGCATGTCATACAAGTTCACTTGATTTTGTTGTTCAAAGGAAATTTTTGGAACTTGTAATTTTGTAATTTGCTTCTAAATTCTGTTTTTCTTTCACTTCTTCCATCCACTAATCAATAATGTCTTTGACTGTACACTTGATATATTTTTCTTTTGCTTTTGATTGTTTCTTTCACAATTTTTTTTCAGCTTTTGTTTTTCTTTTGAACAAGTTCAAAATTTCTTAAAGAAATTCAATGAATCACTAGAATATGATGTATAAGAATTGTAAAATTTGCTTCTAACAACTCAATTCAGTTTAGGCATGAGAGTAGAATCAAAACAAGTAGTTATACAACACACAAACAACACTAACACAAGTTGACAAGAATCAAGGCTAGAAAATTAGAATAATATCAAGAACACATGAAGAACATAAGAACATGAAATCACATGGAACTTGAAGAAAACAACAAGGTTTTGTGGCTGAACACTTAACAAGCCCACACCACCAATAATCAAAAGAAAACAACAAGAAACAAGGAATTGAAATGGATTTTCGTTTTTGGATTTAATGCAGAATTTTACCTTTGAAGAAGTTCTAAAACTGAACTTGAAGAAGAATTCTACAAGAACCAGGCTCTGATACCACATGATGTAATAGCTGAACCCATAGCCATTAAGTTTTCCCAAATCTACCTTGCAATAGAACCCAAGCTTCAAGCAAACCTCAAGAACACATAAGCTTCCAGCACTCCTTGAATTGGGGCTGTTTTAGAAGTTTAAATTGCAGAAAATGGAAGATGGAAGAAAGGTTAGGGATGAAGGTGAAGACACCATGGAGAAGCTCTCCAATAAGTCTAGGAAGAATCACCACAATAGCATTGGGAAGCCATTGATAAGACTCAAGAAGTTCTTGAACAAGAACAAGAGAGAAACTCTCACAACAATTTTCAGAAATTGTATTAATGAACCAAAGTTAGTTACATTCAGTTTTGGTACCTTAAATAGGCCATGAAATTACAAGCTAAATGTCACTAAAATGTAAGGAAAATGCAAATTGAAATGAAGCCTATATGAAGCTTGAAGTGCAAGCTTTGCTAAAGTGACCCTTGGCTTCCAAAACAGGTGCAAAGTAGCTTAAAAACTAGTTTAATCGATTAATTCTCTCTTGTAATCGAATAAAGCAGTGAAGAACTGAAATAATTGATTACACTAGCCATTTAATCAATTAAAGCAGTAAGACCTTGTTCTTGTTTGCAACTGAAATGTTGTAATTGATTACAAGGTTAAAATAATCGATTAAAACAGTGACAATTTATTTACAAGTGTTTTATTGAATTTCTTCTAACAAGTGCTGGAATTTATTGAATTAAATTGTATTTGAGACATCAAAATCCAGCTCTTGTCATCCTTGAATTGGTGTGCAACTTTATGCTTGCCCAAGTTTGCTTGAATGTGGTCTTGAAGCGCTTGAGTCCTAGCACTTGTCATTGGTCCTTTGAAGCTCACCAAAGGAAGTGATTCAAGCTCTCCTTCTAGACCTTTGACTTGTCTTGGACCTCCATCAATGTGTAGGTACTGCGTTTACCTTTGTTTTTGATTCTTGATTTTTCACTTCCTCTAACAATTCCTCAAAGAGAGTTTGCTGGTAAGGAATTTCATTGAAAGCATCTGGTTGTTGGAGATGATCTAAACTATCTTCTTTTTCAGATTCACTCATCTCCTTCAATGCTTCAGTTGATATTTTCTTTGAACGATCTTTTCCTTGAACTAACTTCTTGGAGTCAGAAATTCCTCCATTCAGGACATCCACTCTAAAACACTCCCTTGGTTCTTTTGGATTTTCATGTATGTTTGCTAAAAAAGATCCACCTCTATTCTCAGATAGTTTTTTTGCAAGTTGTTCAACCTGAACTTCAAGATTTTTGATGGAAGCCTCAGTGTTCTTTTGATTTGAAATGGACATCTGCATAAACTGAGTTAGAGTATCTTCTATTTTTGATATTCTATCAGGCTGAGCTTCTTGTTGTTGTTGTGGTGGAACCCTATTTGAAGAACCTGCATAAGAGTTGTTAGAGGGGCCTGCACAAGAAGAGTTAGTGGGACCATAATATGCATTTTCATTTTGTTGCTTCCAGCCATAAGAACTTGGACCATCTCTGTAGCCTTGGTAATTTCCTTGGAAGTTCTGTTGAGGTGTGGTCTGATTTTGCGTATAATAAGCCTCCTTTTCTTGTTGGCAACCATGAGGTACTAGTTGAATTTGTTGAGGAAGTTGGCCTATCTGTTTGGTCAAGGCCTCTATTTGTTGAGTCAAGAGCTTATTCTGAGCTAGAATTGCATTCTGAGTATCCAGCTCCATTATACCTTTCCTTTGAATCGGAGATCTATCATGGTGAGACTGGTAATTATTGGCTACTATGGAGTCAATGATTATAATTGCTTCCTCCAGGCTCTTGGACATCATTGTACCTCTAGCTGAGGCATCAAGAATCATCTTTGTCTGAGGTCTCAAACCACTGTAAAAAATGTGTAGCTATGCAATCTCATCAAAGTTATGGTTTGGGCACCTCCGCAGTAAAGATTTGAATCTCTCCCATGTCTCACAGAGAGGTTCATTAAATCCATGGGAAAAAGTAGCAATTGCTGATTTTGCGCTTATGAATCTAGATGGAGGAAAGAATCTGGCAATGAATTTCTCCTCCACTTCTTCCCAAGTGCTAAGACTTTTGTTTGGTTGGGATTGAAGCCAAGTCTTTGCCTTACCTGTCAAGGAGAACGGAAAAGCTCTGAGATAAACAGCTTCAGCATCTGCATCAGAGGCTCCCATGGTACTGCATAGCTCCATGAAGGTAGACAAATGCGTGTATGGATCTTCATGATCTGGTCCAAAAAAAGGATGTGATCCAATTAGACTGAGCAATGCGGGCTTCAATTCCACAATATTTTTACTGAAAGGAGGAATGACTATGCTGTTGTAATGCTTTGGTCCTTGTTGATAAGCATAGTCACCAAGAGTCCTCCTTGGTGGTCTATTTTCTTCTCCTCCTCTATTAGCCATAATATCAATTTACAGGTGGCTTTTTGAAGGAGAATTAAATAGAAGATTCACTCAGTGACTTATTGATTAGTTGTTTCTTTTTCTTCCTATTTCTTTCTTTCAGTCTAGGTAATTTCTGGATCAAATAGTGTTTTATCTGCAAGAAATTTACCTCACAAATATAGAAAAAAGAACAAACTACAACAACCCGTAAGTACCAAGGTTAGTGAAAATAAAATATAACAAAAGATAATTTATACAAAAATAAAACAACTAACAAAAGTAAAGAAAATGTCCTACTAAATTGAAAATTAAATCTAAAAGAACTGAGTAAGCGGCTCAAGTCCCCGACAACGGCGCCAAAAACTTGTTATGAAATCTCGGCAAGTGCACCGATTTGTCGTTGTAAGTTACAAAATTTATAAGATCGTCTCCACAGGGCCTTGAGCTTCTTAGTTAATCCAAATAGAATTCAACATTTAATAGTTATGTACAAGTAGGATGAGCGAAATTTCATTTGTTTAAGAAAGTAACGGAAAATTACTAAATTCGTAAAATGAAATATATTTATGGGAAAGTGGGATTGGGTTTCATCATTCATATCCTTTTATATACAATTAATATTACCATGCATAAATCATTATCTATCCTTATTGATGCACACAGTATTTCACCCCGAATCGATCCCTCGCATATGAAGTAAATACCCCAGCATTAAAAATTATAATCGCGTGCTTTATGCAATCAAAACGTTATGCCCTATTCCTAGCAACATAACGTAATGAGTAAAATTATTCAGTTTAAACCCTAAGGGCACTTTCCAGTCAAGCTTAGGATTTTAATTCATGAAACTAGTGATCAAGTAAAATCAAGCATTAAGCACATAATGAAATTACCAACAAGGAATAGAAAAGATTAATGCATAGATAAATATTAAAAGAGATACATAGGGATAGAAGATTACATCCAATCCTCAGCGAAGTTAGTTACTCATTGTGGAGAGAACCTCCTCAAGGGAAGAATTGATGAAGGGCCCCCATCACCGCTTCTTTCCGACAGAGTCTCCACACTAAATCTCACTTCTCTCACTTCCCTAACCTACTTACTACTAGTATTTAACCTCCTAAGCTAAAAAACAAGCTTAAGACAAGAAAAGAATGAAGAATGGAATGCCTTTCTCCCAAAATTTGTCCCCTATTTATAGCTTTGTGCCTCCTGCTAGCTTCACTCGCCCAGGCGAGTGTTTTTGCCTATGTTTACTCGCCTGGGCGAGTTAACCCTTATCTTCTTGGAACTTGAGCTCGCCTCGGCAAGCCAAATACACTGGAATTGGTCGCCTGGGCGAGTTAGAAGCTTAGCCTTGAAGAAATCTTTGGGCTTGGATGGGTTTTGGGCTTGTTTTGCTTGTAACACCTCCCAAGTTTGCTTGTTAAGCCCTTTTTGCTTGCTTTGCTTTTTTGGAAGCCTCGGAACCTATCAAAATACAAAACATGATTGGATTAATCTTCCAAAATATAAGAAACAACATTTATTTAAGTACTAGAGAATATTTAACTAGGTTTAGGGAAAGTTTATAAGCCAAGTTTACTGAAATCAAAAGATAAGTGCCTTTATTGAAACATGAATTTAACTGAAATAGGGCACTTATCAGGGCGGTATATATGTAAGATGGGAGGGTATGGAGATTGTAATGACCTGCCTCGTCGCTACGATATCACTAACTCTTAATCATCCATATCTCAATTTTAATAAAAACTTCATTAATTTGATTATGAAAATAATGGTAAATTTTTTTCTTCGCGATAATACAATTATCATACACGTATTACAATTACATATTTAAACACATATGTACATATATATAAAATCAGTACATGTCATCCACATGTTAGAACTTCCTTTAGCTTTACATGTATATACACCTGGAATTACATATCTAACAAAAAGCCAAAGAACTAACTAAGAAAGAGTTGATTAACAAAACACAACTCTTTCTTCGAAAAGAAATCCAACGTCATCACGTTGGCTTGGCGGCTCCACCCAAAAAGAAGGACTCCTTCCAAGGTCACCTACTGCTGCTCATCTGCTCACACGAACGAAAGTTCGCGATCATCACAGGTACCATCCACACGGTACAACAAATGCAAGGTTGAGTTTATTATATAAAACCAACAAGCATCAAATAGCAGTAATTGGGAAGGAAACAACATTATCCATCACAATCATTATAAAAATCCATGATTCCAATACACACTCAACAAACCAATCATCCAATGCATTTCACAACTCAAACAATCATGCATAGAATGATGCATGCACCTGACTCATCTATCAACATGCAATGTGGTACCATATCCCGGAAATAGCCTCTCATAGGAAAAATGATTCACTGCCTATCAGGGCCACCCTGTCGTGCACTAGCCATTCCCCCACCTGGTGACCCCTTAGTACCTGCATTTTCAGCCCACTGAAACCCACAGGTACGCGCGTGCCTTCATTCTATTTCCACACATACAAATGAAGTATGAAACATGGACATCATCAATGCATGACCCGGCTAAGAACAAATCCTTCCTCGCAAGGGTAACCCGTCATGCACCCCCCATGTACATACGTAACACACCAATGTGGGCTCACCGATGCACTAACCGTGCCTAGGAACAAATCCATCCTCGCAAGGGTAACCAACCGGTCATTGCATCCCACGTGTACATACACAGCCTACAACCATTTGCACCATTAATGTATGACCTGGCTAGGAACAAATCCTTCCTTGCAAGGGTAACCCGTCATACACCCTCCATGGGTATCCGTGTATATCCACACACAATGACATTGTTCACATCAACATTATCTCTCATCAATGTCTTTATCAACCTCAACATCATATCATCTCAATATCATCATCATGCATATCAATATCATCTCATTTGAACATCATCAACTACCTCAATGGCATCTCAATGTCAATATCATCAACGACATCACAAGCAATCACATTTCACATCTATAGATAATAGATATGCCTGAGATTCACATTCCCCAGGTCTTCAGACAACCCAAATTTCATACATTTACAATTCATCATATCACAAGAATGATATTTTTAGGAAAATTCTAAATTAAAGAGGAGGACTACAATATATAAAACACACTTTTATGCCCATTTAAAAATTTAATAAAGAATTAAATAGGAAAACATATTATAAAATTTTGGGCAGAGTCTCCTCTGTAATTAAGACTTTTCCAAAAAATCCAATCATTACAACAACAATATCATTAACCCAATAAACATATATCTCATTTGAACATTATTTCATTCAGACATCACCAATCACATAAGCATCACCTCATCAAAATCATCACAAATCACGTAAACATCATCAATCATTTCCATGGTATCTCAATTTCACTGTCATCTACAACATCAGTAATAAATACACCGCATCCCATTAGTTAAAAACATCATTTGCTTTGAAAATGAGCACACACAAGTATCATCACCCATTAATCATAAAAGCTTTGCATCCCATTAGTTAAAAACTTAGTTTTATTTGGAAACTAGCACACAACAGGGATAGGCAGATATCCTCATAGTTGGACTCGCTGGCCCCCAACTATGGTACCAAAACTATAACTAAATAATAAACTCCCCTTACTTATCTATATTTCTCTGTTAGCTCCTTGAAACTTCATTTTGGGATCTCTCAAGTTCATGTGCTTTGGCCCAAACACAGAGCTCTATATACCAAATTGAAGATAATTTAGTATAGATTTTAAAAACAAGGCTAAAATTAGCATTCAGGGTCAAATACCCACTCAAATTTAAAAAAAGGATGGTGGTGGGAGGTGGGTTGGCTGTTGGGAGGGAGAAGAAGGCTTATTTTTGTGGTTTGAAACACTGCTGCACTATTTATCACCGCCTTAACTGGCCCAGGCGAGCAAAAGTGCCTGCAAAATTCGCCTGGGCGAGCTGACCAGATTCTAGAATTTCTGCTACAGTGAAAAACTTAATTTCTCACGTTCCAGACCTTATTGTAACAATCCCAATGGTCAAAAGTTACATATATGGGTTAGAAACCTATCTTTAAAATGTGAAGGCGATCCAACGGTTAACCTATCCAGAATAGTGATTTGACTGAAATAGGTTTTTGGGTCAAACTCGGAATCACTCAATTACAACGCAGCTCGAACAAACTTCACATACTTGACATTTACACCAAACAATGGCACATGGATAATTTACATAACATTTCAACTAATCCTAATTAATAAATTAATCAAATCATACAAGGAATACATCACACATATATTTTAAATTACCGAAATTTCAAGGTGTTACAACTCTCCCACCCTTTTAGAAATTTCGTCCCCGAAATTTACCTGACTCAAACAAAGTTGGATAGGCCTCTCACATCTGACTCTCTAGTTCCCATGTCACATCCTCTCTTAATGTACCTTCCCAGATTACCTTGACCAAAGGAATTTCTTTCCCACTTAAGTTCTTTGTTCGTCGATCCTCGATCCTCAAAGGCAATATTTCATATGTTAAGTTTTCCTTTACTTGAACATCATCTAAGTCGACCACATGAGAAGGATCATGGACATACTTACGGAGTTGGGACACATGGAAGACATTATGGAGATTAGAAAGGGATAGAGGTAATGCAATTTGATATGCTATAGGGTCGACTCTTTTGGAACTTGGAAGGGACCAATAAAATGAGGTGTGAGTTTTCGAGATTTCAATGCTATGCCAACTCCAGTCCACGGAGTAACTCTCAAGAATACATGATCACCAACCTCAAATTCTAGGTCTTTTCTCCTCTTGTCCTGGTAACTCTTCTGCCTACTCTGAGTAGTCATCATTCTCTCTTGGATCAACTTGACCTTCTCAATGGTTTGTTGTACCACTTCAGGTCCTAAAATGATGTTCTATCAAGGTTCTAACCAACACAAAGGTGTCCTACACCTTCTACCATACAGAACTTCATAGGGAGCCATGCCAATGGAAGAGGGGGTGGTCTTTTAAAAATCTTTAAAGAATCAGAGTAATCAACATCATATCACAATTGAACCAAGAATGCTCTAACCAATCAAACCACTCAGCTCAAGAAAACAATCACAAAACTTACACTTGTTGAATAAGAAAGATAACTCCAAAGAACCACAAATTAAGATAGCAAGAAAATATTGTTGGATATAGGTGGAGCTGGAAGGAAGATCAAGGATGAAGCTTGTGCTTAAAGATTTTAGCTTTTTGCATGCCAATCAAATTGAAGGCATTTGTAATTTGTCTATTTGTTCAAGTGGCTTGTCTTGTGATCCCTGCATTGCATAAGCATATTCACATACATGCATACATGATTTAAGAAAAGCTCAAAATGTTACATGTTTGCATTTGAAAAGAGATTTCTCATGGCTTAGGTTTTGAAAAATCAAAATGTGTACTGCCTTAATCGATCACACACAATCGTAATCGATTAGTAGCTTGTGTTATTTCTAAAAAAGCCATGAAGAAAACTTTAATCGATTACAAGAAAAGCGTAATCAATTACATAGCACAATTTACAAAACATACATGACTGCCTTAATCGATTACCTAGGCTTATTCTAAAATTGATCATGACTGCCTTAATCGATTACCACTCAATTGTAATCGATTACAAAGGCTTATTGCATAACTGAGACTAACTGCCTTAATCAATTACCTCACGGTTTAATCGATTACATTGTTCTTAAAAGATTTCCAGATTTGCTCAAGAACATTTTAATCAATTACTTGCCAAATTAATTGATTACATTATATAAAATAATCTATTACACTTATGTTTTAATCGATTACATATTGTTAACTCTATTTTCTATTTAAAGCCTTTGGGTCTGTGCATTTGAGTAACACTTGATAAATTAATTTCACGAATCACTCATAACTCCCAAAGCCTTATCAGTCTAAGAAAAGGATTTTGTTAGTGTCTCATACATCTTGTTCTAAACTTTAGATTACATGCATCACTCTTCATGATGTTTTAGGCAAGATTTTTCAAGAAAGTTCAAAGAAAGTTATTTACTACAAAGCTTTTAATTATACTTTGTTTGATTGGTAAAATACATCTCATTCATGTGCTGAGGATCATGAGGTGATATCTTTCTTGAAATTCTAACTGTGTTCTGATTTGTTACTTGTAAGTCTTGTAATTTTGGTTATTTGGAAACTATTACAAAGGGTTCTTAAGGCTTGTTCTAGAGTAGTTTTCTCTGGATGGTAAGAGTAGAGTAGGGTTCTCTATATCTTAGATCACTAAGAATCTAAAAGGGTTTTAGATTTCTGTTCATTGCCTAGGTTTGGTAAAGGGTGATTGTTGTAAAGCTTGTAAGAACTGGAATTTGTGAATAGTTGAACTCTAATCTAGTTTGATTAGAAGAACTGGATGTAGCTTCTCTTTGAGAGGTGAACCAGTATATGTTCTTGTGTTAATCTCTATTTTTTTATCTTTTCTTTCTATCTTGATCTCTTGACTATTGTGAAATCTTTCTTACTCAACAAGTGCAGGTTTTTGTCATTGGTTTCTTGGACTGAGTGATTTGATTGAATTGAAGCATCATTGGTTTTAAAAGTGATAATGATCCTTTAACTTTGATTTTCTAAAGTTTTTTAAAAGGTCAAATTTATACCAATTTGTTAGATTCAAGTGTCAGAAGAATCAGAAGACAAGTATTGTTTTGATATTTGTTTCATGCC
>QARZ01000545.1:0-113901 GCA_013407115.1 Glycine latifolia
GTCATATTTTGTTTTGCTTCCAAATAAAATTGTTTATTGTGAAAATTACTGCGTAAATGGATATAATGGAATGTTAACAAACCGGATGCATACGGGGCGTTACATATCCTAGACTTTTTCTCGTTTCCATGTAACAAGACTCTATCCAAAATATGAGGTGTGGGAAGAGGGAGTTTGCGTGTGGAAGTTAAGATGAAGTTAAGACGGACGAGGAACCTTTTTGCGTGAGGAGGGTGTGAGAGAGGTTTTGATGAGACAGTTGGAAGAAGTCTCTTTATCCGGTGAAAATGATGATACATGGGTATGGTTAGGTGACCTAGAGGGACTTATGTGGTCAACACAACATATGTTGCCATCTTAGAAAGGGATTGTTGTTGCCAGTATGATGAAACTTTTTCTAAGGTTTGGAAGATGCATACCCCTTCAAAAGAAAATTTGATAAAGAGGGGATTGCACATTCAAAGCAGGTTGTGTCCCTTTTGCCAAGAGGAAGAGTGCAGTAATAATATCATCTTTTATTGCTCAAAGTCTTATCAGATATGGTGCACATTCTATCAATGGCTAAATGAAGTTACGATTTTATCGACATCACCTATTGCACAATTCTTACAACAACCTGGATCTTTATCATCTAAAAACAAGTGGTGAAGTTAGGTTGGTACTTTGGACCTCTGTTGTATGGAACATATGGAGGATGAGAAACCACTGTATATTTAGATAGGGGGTGTTGATTTGAATCAAATCGTTCAGGATATTTCTTTTTTTTCATGTGGTTCTGGATGAAAACTTTATCCCAGTATGAGGTCCTGTTCGTTTTCAGAGTGGCAGGTGAACACTTCTTCATGTATGTTGGATGTTATCCATGGATAAATTATGAGACTTTGAGAAATCAACTGTGGAATTCTATGCCAATCTTGGGAGAGTGATGACCAAGTGTGGCACAGGAGTAATTAAAGATGATATAGAGGATTTGGTTGCACATATCATGGTTGTCATGGCTGTATGATTAGTTCAATTATCACTCTCATAAATGCTGACTACGTGAATTTGTGATTGTTAGGTCCAAGGAGGCATTGAATAGGCTGGTGAGTGGAGGATATTTGAAACTCCTTTAATGCGGAATGGCTGTCACGTTTGGTTTTGTGCTTATTAACCTTTCCCTTTTAATCTCTCGATTGAGAAGGGAGTATTATGCATGTATGTTTTTTGGGTTGGAGATTAGAATCAGGGTGTGGCAACAGTTGGTTACCACCGAATATTAATTTGGGACCATATTATTGCTCTATAACCATTGCATGGGTTACTTAGACAGAAGTTATACCTTGTTTGCTGAGAAAAAAAAAATTGTTCGTGCAATTAACTTTCACACCATATAGAATTACGTACTCTTTATTTATTACGAAACTGTTACCGAACAAATTAACACAAAACACACCGCTGATATTTCATGAATAGAAAGGTAAATAAAAATTATTAAAAAAAAGAAATGTTAACTCTATCTATCACTATTTCTAGGGCTCTTTTTATGATTGATTAAAATTATTAAAAATCATTATTTTTAATAAGTTTTACTTATTATTTAATGATTTTTTCTCCTATTTTATATTAAATGAAAAGTGAATCTATCAAATTGATTATTTTCAATAAATTATAATTAATCATAAAAAAGTCTTTGAAAGAAAATGTAAGAGGATATCTCTAACGTTCCTCTTAAATAAGATCAATTTTAATGAAAATAACGGATGTACTTAAATTGTCTTATTTATGTATTAGACAAATTCATAAAATGAAGCCTTTTGCCTCATTAAATAATAAATTTATTAAAATTGACTTCAATTTTATTTATTAATGATTGAATATCTTTATTTATTTCTAAAATAAATTACCTGTTTTAGGAAAGTCAAGTTCATAATTGATGAGCAACGAATGCATTATACTATAATAAACAACTATATATACTTCATTTATCTCATTATTTATTCCAGTCGGACACAAAAAGCTACGTACCAAACATGTTCGGATCCACATAACCAAAGCAAGGACGCAATAATGAGAATATACGTGAACTAATTGTCTACCTAAACCACCATCCTTCAACATATATTACACCTTGCCACACATTTTGAATTAATTCTTTGGTAGTTATTGCCACCTAATACTCAGATACTTTACATCATGTCATGGAGATTAGTTTGGAATGATGACACGACAATTTTCTCTTCTTTAGATCGTAGTACAGAACAATTATATAAACTATATCAGTGCATTTCTTTGTTTGTTGTAATCCTTAATTAAAAAAATGTAAGAATTAAAAATCTAAGTAGATGACCAAGATTAAAAAATATATTTTTTAATAAAAAAGGGATCTCACTTAAATAACTATATATATGAATTTTGAAATCAAAAGTAGAAAGCAAGTAGGATTAGGTTGAGAAATTGACAACTCTCACATGTAATGAAGCCACCATTGTAGGGCCACGCTACTCTATTCTATTTATAAATATCCATGAATCCAAAAAAGTAAGGTTGAGAAAATAGATGGCAACACTTTCTAACAGAAGAATAGAATAGAAGCGTTGGCTAGGTCCTTATCTCTCTACATCAAGGACCAAACGAGCGTGTAAAGCTGGAAAATAATTGCATGCAGGAAATACGTACAATCCTCCAATCAAAATAGTTTATACTTCTTAGATTATATTCATACTTCTTAATGTTGTTATAAGAAAATCACTTTTAACAGTTAAAAAATTTAAAATTTGGCTTACTTAAAGTCATAATCCTCGTACTTCAATTAATGGGTGATTTTGGTGTCTTTAATTTTAATTGTTTGTATTTAGTCCTTTAATCTTATTAAAATTAAGTCTCTTACTTCAAAGTTCGTCCAATAATTAGTAGAAACGTAACCAAGTTTAACATGATAATGATTTGTGTATAAATTGATCCTAAAGAAAAAAAAATATAAAATATTCAAATAAAAAAATGTATGAAATATTAATTGGAAGTCATTATTTAAATATCTCGTAACAAATGTCACATCACTTTCATTACACTAGTATATAGTCTGAAAAATTATTGGACGAAATTTAAGTTGATAAACTTTATTTTCACAATTGAAAAGTAATATATATATATATATATATATATATATATATATATAGGATGGGGTATATTATTGTACTTATACGGCAGTTAAATATTTCATAAAATCAATATGATTAGTAATTAGGCTACAATGTAATTTTTATTTCTTATTTTTAAAATTTGTAATTTTTTATTGGAAAATTAAAATTTATTAATATAAAACAGGTACAAGAAGTACCATGTATCCCTTACAAATTCAAATAAACATAATAAAAAAAACTGACAATTTCATACACTTTGTTAATTAGTCGTGTGTTCGTTTAGTTTATGTGGTCAATTACAAATGTTTACAAGTGAATTTTTAATTTTTTATATAAATTAACTTATCAATAATTAAATAATTAAGAAAAAATATTTTTCACATGACTAATAAACAAACACGTATCAATTAATATTAATGAAGTAAACAGTCAAATACATGTTTTACAAAGAATAATTTGGAAGTAAAGATACACTCATAATTATCCATTACACATGATAAATGGCTAATCTATCTTTTTTATGTCATTAGTGTCCTAATTGATCATTGGACATTTTTTTACTGGTTAATATCAGTTGTTAATTTATTAATTTTTATTAATTATAATTAATTAAAATTTTACCAAATGGTTTAGGTAAAATGACATAGGCATAGTTAAACTCTTTTTCCTTAAATCTGATTATAATTAAGTGTTTCACAGTTTGAATTAAATGACATAGGCATAGTTAAACTCTTTTTCCTTAAACTTAAAAACTCTAGTTCTCTTATTTCTCTTAGTCTTTCTTTCACCCAACTCATTCCCTCTCTTTCTCTCAAAGTGGCCAGGCTCCTCTTGCTTTCCTAGGACAACCATTCTATTCTCATTTCTTGCTTTGGACTCGGAGACTTCAAGACCAAGGGCAATTCTACCTTCTTTCACATCCTTCCTTGCTACTTCATGACCTTGATTACACTACTAAAAAAAAGTTTTTAACATCGTCAATCTAACATCGCTTTTATGAAAATTGGTGTTAGCAAAAGTGCAGTGGTGTCTTGGTAAATAAAATTTTATCATTAACATCGATTTTAGAAAATCGATGTTAACAAAGCAATTTTAACATCGATTTTTTTTTTACAAAATAATGTTGTAAATACTCACTTAACATCGATTTTTAAAAAAATGATGTTGAGGTTTTTAAAAAAAGACCCTTGCGAGCTCACTTCTTCTTCTCGATGTCCTCTCTCAAAACCCTAAGCCTCGTCATCGATCCCAAAGCCTCTCTCTCATGTGATTTTTCAACAAACTTCTTCTTCACCATTTCTTTCTCTCACATTCTCACTTCCAATGGCTTCTTCTTCTCCCTCCGTTATTAAGATAATACAACCCACACAACACACACACAACCATTTTTTTCTCTTTGTCATTTTGGCTTTAGTGTTGTTGTCGTTTTGTCTCCTTTAATGTCGTTTTGGAAAATTTTCAGGATGCGAAGGTGCTTATGGTTGGCATTGGAGGAATTGGCTGCAAGCTTCTTAAGACCCTTGCTCTATTTGATTCTCTTAACATTCACATCGTTAGTTCTCTTCTCTATTTTGGTCTTTCCAAAAAAAAATTCTCTTAAGGGTTTTCCAGTTATTTTTTTGGATTTGAGTTTTTGGGTTTTTTGTTAGGGTTTATCATGCTCCTTCATTGTTCATCAATTAGAGTCCACAAATATCTAGTATATGATGTCACTAATGTAACATATTTGTCTAGTTGGTTTCCAAGTATTTCAGAAGTAATATAATCTTCTAGTCACTTTATATTTTTCAAATTGAAACCATCCAACAAAAACAAAAGTTTGTGTAAGATTGGCAAGCTGCTCTGTGTGATTAAAAGAAGTGATGAATTATAATTTATCATGGAAAAATTATCCAAAGGTACCACTTTTTTCATTGAACTCTCTCTTTAATTTGTTAGTGGAAAATCTATTGCATGGTAAAATTTCCAATTCATATTGAATAATTACTAATTAATTCTACCTTATATGGATATCAATAATTGGTTAACGTATCTAAAAATCAAACACTAACATGGATCTTAGAGTCTCAGCATATAATTGATTACAACATTCTATTGAGATTACATTTCCGAGCTCCAGAGAAAATGAAGGCCTTCGTGGAACATCATGAATTAGTGCAACGTCAAGAGAGTTTACCTTCTAGAGATGATAAATACCTCCACTGATGTAAGTTATTTAAAATGTGATATGGAGTTTTTTATGAATTAAAAAAAAAGCTATATTTTGGTATAAATATTGGTAAATTGATATCTTACACGCATAAACTTTTTATTTACTTATAGTTCTATAGAATGTAAATATGACATTGAGATTGTTTGGAATATTCTGCAATGTACAAACATGTTGTTCTAATGTGAAGTCCGTATAAGATTAGGCATGAACATCAATACTTTGTATTTACTGGCATGGTCCTAATTCTCCATCTCAAATATGCACCTTTTGTCCAAATTCTCTCGTGTTATTAAATTACATTGCTCACATTTTATGATAGTTTGGAATTATGTAGGTGACATGTAGTTAGTGTTTCTAGTCTCAAATTAAATGCAGGCTCTCTATATTGGTGTGTGAGGCAGATGATAATATGATGATAAATAATGTAGGGTAAGAAAGAGTGATACAATTTGGAGTAGTGAAAAAGTGATGATAATATGATCTGAACTTGGGAAAAGCCGGTCTCTATTCTTCCATCCTGGGGTAAAAGTGTAAGATCCAAATTCTCCAGAGTTGGTATCATATCCTGAAGAGCAATAATCTTTGATTGCACCACATCTATAGTAGCTGAAAGTTCTGGGTTAGGTGGCTTGCATCAAAGAGAGGGGACCAATGAGAGTATTGTGTGATTTAGCTTTTGAAAGGAGTGAGTGAGATAATAGCGTTTGTGTTATGATGAAATAAAAGGGGGCAAAACCCAAAATTGCATTATTTTTTTTTAAATGTCTTTCTACATCGGTTGTGGTTTTAACAGATGTAGAAATTACCAATACAACAATGATTTTCTCAAGAAACCGATGTTATATTAGTACTTTCTAAATCAGTTAAAATTACAACCAATGTGATAATTTGTAGATTTACAAATTTTGACATACTTCCTACATCAATTTTAGAAATAACAGAAGTAGAAATGTGTTATTCACATCGATTTTAAAATTTATGTTGAAATTACTTGACTTTCAACATCATTAGATATAACATTGATTTTAAAATCGATGTTAAATGACTTTTTTAACCAATAGTAAATGACTTTTTTGTAATAGTGTTCCACTCATTCAAAGCTAAACTTCTTCTTTTCATTTTCTTTTGCATTGGGGCTACAACAAAATGTCTTCAATCGATCTATTCTTCTTTATCTCATTTTTGTTTCTTTAGTTTAATATACTAAACGACTTTTAAACATACTAATGAATATTGTAGGGAAAAAATCATGAAGTGCAATAGTATATAGTAACATCAATTATTATTTTTCTATGCTTTATATTTCATTAATTTGTGTTTTAGTATTTTATATTTCAATAAATGACATTTTATACATAGAAAAGGAATAGATGTTAATGCATAGAATTGATATTATTCTAATCATAATTTATTAATACAACAATTACTTACAACAAGTATATTTAATTGGCACTACTAGAAAAATAGCATTCAACATCAATTTTTTTTACATTAAACATAGGTTTTTAACCGATGTTTAAACTATCGATGTTAACATTATACCACAAAATCAGTTTTCAAAAAATCAATGTTGCCTAATAAGAACTTAACGGAAAAAATATAAAATATGTGAAATGAACATCGATTTTACTAAAAACCGAAGTTGATTTATGCATAACAACATCGGCCTTTGTGAAAATCAATGTTGTTCTAAAGAGCAACATCAGTTTTTAGTAAAATTGATGTTGATTTATGATGAACATCGGTTTTGCTAAAAACCAATATTGATTTATTAATAACATCGGTTTTACTAAAAATCGATGTTGATTTTTTGTATTTTTTTTAATATACCGTCTGTTTTTAAAATTTTGCCCAAATTAAACCTGCAAATGATAAAATAGACCAATCCAGGTAGTTTCACAATACAATACAAATTTACTATGAATTACAAGTAAACAAAATAATGTCAGTACATAAAATCATTCAATTATAACCGATTGTAATTAAACTACTTATACAATTGTTAAAATCTCTTAACCACCTAGAGTTTCATTTATAACTCTAACATAAAATCTTGCCCATTGAATTCGAATTGCCTTTAGTGTCTCTGGTTCTAATGGTCTTGGATTAGTAAAATATTGCATAATAAAATAAAACATAACTTAATAAGTATAAAAAAAACAAGTGTAACAAATAAAATTAGTTTTGAAGTAAACAATTAGCATCTCTCAACTATCCCTGAAACCTCCTTGTATTATCGTTGACATCCAATGCATGACATAATAGTCACATTCAGTTTATTACACCAAACTCAGTAACATATTCAACGTTAAACGGAAATTAGTGTACACAGTAATAAATGTAATTTTGAAGACATCAACAATTGTTTAAATTACTTACTTTAACTGCAATCCATTTAGGAATAACCTTGGATTTAGTTCCTTGAATATCGTTGAATCCCTTCAAAGCACTAGTTAAGAGAAACATGCATGCATATTATACAATTTACATATTGATGTCTTACAAATAATAAAGTAAATGTCTTAAAAATTACAACTGACATGTTAATAATTCCTTTCAAGTAGTTATCTAGTTTATTGTGCAAGGAACAGAACCACACGAAAACATTATCCTTAAGAGATATAACGACTAGCTGTCAATGTGCACTGCATTGGAGAACATTAAGTCATTATAGTGCATACATTATTTAAATTTATTTGTATAGTTTTACTTACCCATTCAAGTACGTTGTTGGGTAGACATGTTTCTGTGAACTCTGCATCCATTTCTTAATATAGTCTTCAAATTCAAATTGTGATTAGCCAGATCTTTGTATGGACTGTGGCTCAAGGAATCTATACACAGAGGCATTATCTGATTGCATACTTAAGTCATTTGTATGCCTATTGTTTTTAAAATAAAGTAAATTATGTATTAATTTTTAAAAAATTAGTTATGTAATGGACTGTAATGCAAAGTGACTTACAGAATCCACAGTTTTAAAACAAAGATTTTGAGACATTGACCACCTTATATTATTTCAGAAATATCTTCATGATTTATGTACAAGGGGATGTCGTTATTATACACGCCAAACACAGTAGTATCCCACGACACTTGCATAAACCTGAGGAAAAGCTGGGGGATTATCAATGCGATCTGGTATAGGGGATCGTCATTAGGTTTCGACTTATGTATAGGTTTCGCCAGTCTCTCAGGTCCCTGTTTATCCTACACAAATCATTTTTAAATGATAATAAGCACAACAAAATTGAAATACCTTTTTTGAAATAGGTTGTACAATATGTGCAGTCAAGCAAGGAAGGTGTTAAAGGTCTGCCCCACTAACTGAACCTTTTCAGTGGGTATAGGGGCGCGAGCATCAACATCTCAAACTTCCTCAACACCCACCTTCACCTGATCATTGGCCAAAGGGATGTTGTGCACGGTTGTCGACCCCTCATAAACTTTTACAAGGGCAACCAGGCAGGGAGGATTGTCATCAACATACAACCCATGCCTGTCTGACGCACTAGTGTCTGGGTTCTGGCCCGAGGGATCGACACAACTTTCTTTCGTGCTGACACAGGCACTAGAAGGACCAACCTCAACCTCAGAAGGCAGTATGAATCCCTACGATTGCATTTAGGACTGCATCTGAGACTGCATGTGGTTGAAGGACAACATTAGTTGTCAAGTCACTTTGTGAGTGATCGATTACTCCAGCTCATCCCTAATATTCTATTTCAGTCAATCCAAGTCTTCTAGGTTCATGGACTTAGACATGCGAGAGCTTGTTGAAGGCGTTCTGAAGTATTGTCTAATCGTCACATCGACTCCAGCAGCACAGATACAGCCTGAGTGCTCTGGTCGTCCAATGACAGCAGTCAATACATCTTGACGTCCACTAGCGACAAAGCTACCCTGTGTAGATTGCTCTTTCCGGATATACTGCAATCAACAAAATACTACATGAGTCTTCAAATTTGTTGTTGTTTTTATAATTAATGACCATTGAAACAAAAGATTAACTTACAATCCTTTATGCAAGTTCAACATCGGTTTTATAATTAAGAGTAACTGAATTAATAAGGGCTTGTAGAAACATTTTTAAATGTAGGTTCAACATCGATTTTCACTAAAAATCGATGTTAACTTATCATTTAACAACATCGATTTTTAAAAAATCGATGTTAACTAAATCATGTTAACATCGGTTTTTAAAAAAACCAATGTTAACTAATTCAAGTTATGTACGAATATGCCATCGCATTTATGTTAATATTGATTTTTGACAAAATTGGTGTTAACGTAACGATGTTAAAACCATCTTTTCTAGTTGTGTGGAAACTTCTTTACATAAATTTTTGGAATTATCACTAACAAATTACATGGAGAGATAGTTAGCATGAAACTTTATAGCATGAGCTATTGGACTTGACTCCAGTATGTAGCTACATTTGCAACGAAAAGAAGAAAGACGAATGAGTTCGGGTAAACCTTTATGTCTTTATTTTTCTCTCGCTGTGCGTGTAGCAGCTGGAAATGATATATCCAATTAGGGATCTTGGAATGAATTTAAGCGATTATCGGTAGATGAGGCCTTCATGCATTTTGTCAAAAACCAAAATGGCAATCCAGTTCAATAATGTATTTTGTTCCAAGACAAAGCTGGATGCAATAATATAGATTGCACATGCACAATCACAAAATAAAGCAACAGGTCCATTAAATAGATTGAATTGATGGGTCATATAAGCCTAGGATGGCAATGGATGAAGGGCCACGTGTAATAGTCTCCCTATACCCGTCCATATTTATAGGTATCTTTTTTGTAATGATATTTATATGTATTTACAAGTATATATTCCTAGATATTTGTTAAAATATAAATAATTTTTAAATACATTTACAACTAAAAATAAATCAAAACAATGCAATTTACTTTGTATAAATTAAAGATATTTAAATAATTTCAAAATGTAAGTAACCACAAACACAAGTGCGAGTAAATGCGAGTACTATCCACCTCTGCCCATTAATAATAATATATATATGATCATTTTTTTAATCACAAGTATATATCCACAGTACGATTTTTTTGCCACCCCTGCATCAGCCCAATCTGTTATTATTATTATTATTATTATTATTATTATTATTATTATTATTATTATATAAATTTTTTTATAAAATTAAAATGTTATTATTTAGAATATTAAATTTATAATTAGATAAATTCTTTGTTTAAATTTTTTTTCTTAGAATTTTTAAGAATGATGTTAAAGATAATAAAATTTATAAATATTGCATTACAGTAAAAAAAAAACGTATCAATTATTTAAGAAATTTTATGATATTTTTTTAAACAATTATGATGTATGCACGTACCTTTTATATATTGTTTTATTATTTAAATTGAATTTATTTCAGAAATATTTGTTAAAAGGATTGTAAAAAAAAAATAGACAATACATATAATTTATACATTTAATAGAAATAAAACAATGTTAATTTATATTAATTTTAATGTAAGGAAAATTTCTTATTAATTTTTATTTAAATGTGAATTTACTCTTATTGTACAAATAAATAATAAAAGATCAATTATTAATTATTGATGTAAAATGTAATCCTAAATAAATTTTAGAAAAAATATATCTTTTAAAATATATATGTTTCAATCAAGAAAAAGGATAGAAGTGAAAAAATAATAATAAATATGCTAACAGTCCTGAAAAGTGAGAATTTAAGAAATGTTAATGGTAGAATTAAAAAAAGCATGTCAGTAGTCATCGTTAAATGATAAAATAAAAATTCATATGATAAAAAGTTAGAATTCACCAGACACAAATGCTAAATAATTTTTCTATATATAACATGGATTTTTTTTAATGTTTTATCTCCACCTTTCGGCTCATTACATTCCATAATTATAAAAGATGGAACCTAATCTGCTGGTAGAATTATAGAAGTTATGTTGGTACGACTTATTGGCACCACTCAATTTTACAAGCCAATTAAGTCAGACCGTTGAAAAAGAGATATGGACTCAGCAGATTGAAGGATACTCGCTGATCCAGGAAAAAAAAATTAAACCCAAGGAGCACTCACAAGATCCTCCATATTTTATTAAAAATTTAAAACATTTAATCGACTCTTTCGATAATGAATCAAATACATTTCAAATTATAGTACAAAGACACATAGAGTGTGTTTGGGAAAACTAAAAATTAGATTATTTCAATAATTAATTATATGTATAATCGATTATAATCATAATCAATTTTTATTTGGATAAGTTTGTTAAAAAGTAATTTTAAGATAGTTATTTTCGTTTGGATAAAAAAACAGCTTTTGCATGGTAAATTACGAAAAATGTATGTAGTTATTAATTTGTATTACTAATATTATTTAAATGTTGTATATTCAAAACAAATGTATTTTATAAATTAAATCAGTATTAATAATAAAGTGTGAGAGACAAAAACAATAATATAAAGATAAGTTACTAATAATTATTTAAATATTTATTTGTTTCATAAGTGAAAAGAATTAAGAGTTCTACAATCATTAAATTTGCATGTCATACTCTATGAATAGGTAAATTTTAATTTATACGATTCATTACCAAGTGCATATACTCATAGCTTTATGGTGTGATATCAGTTATAAAAAAATCATTCTACCTTTGCAGCCACGTGAACAAAAAATTTCGTATGTAAAATAGACTCATACCTTTTTTTGTCGGCGAAGAAAACAATATATAAATAAAAAGGTACCAGCGATACCTAAAACCCATATACATCATAGGAAGAAAAGAAAAACTCAGCCGAAACCCAAGGTTAAATGTTATTTATATCAAAGGGTAGATATACATAAAAACTAACCAAGGCAAGGCACCTACAAGTTCCTCCACTTGCACCGGGAAACAAAGAGCCCAAAATAACTGTAACATCCTGGGCGCTGACGAGGACGGTGAGTGATCACCGGTGCAATGAGGCACGGACAAGGAGTGGCTCCTGGCAGACTTCCAGCGGAAGGGGTACATGAATGAATCGAATACACATCTGAACGAGAGGAATCCAGAGGCTGTGCAGGTATGGGACTGTACAGTTGAGGATAACTTAAAGGATTTAATAGGTATTACCTATACAAACAAGGTGCATCTACTTTTCGGTAGCCCATAACTTAAGAACTCCACAGTTAAGCGTGCTTGACTTGGATCAATTCTGGGATGGGTGACCTCCTGGGAAGTTTCTCAGGAAGTGTGTGAGTGAGGACAAAGCACACTGAAAAGTCTTGTGTTGGTATGTGGGGACAGTCGTTGATCCTACAAGTGGCCGGGCGTTACAATAACAAACATCTTGTGAATGCCCAAACCCCAGCAGACGTTACGCTAGCTCCACTAACACATACCTTATATAAATAGCATTATAAGATATGAGTCTATTTTAACAAAAAGTTTACATGGATAACAAAATTCAAACACATACCTTATATAAATAGCATCATAATTATGACAGATGCAATCAAGTGATGGAGTTATACTAGCAATTCTTCTGGTATTGCAGTGGTTGAACGTGACAAAGCTAGCAATTGATTTGTAACAATGATGGACGGAATTGAATGAGTTGATTTTACAATTTAAAATGACTTTTTTTTTATTTAAAAAACTGATTTGTAACAATGATGGACGGAATTGAATGAGTTGATTTTACAAATTAAAATGACTTTTTTTTTGTTTTAAAAACTGAGTTAAAAAAGCATTTTAAAATTGGGTTTAAAATTAACAGCTCTATTTTAGCCAAATATTTTTAAAAGTCAATAATAACCAAAAACTATAACAACATCAAGCGGGCCCTAAGCTCTTTGTTTTTTATCAAGCCAAAGCTGAAAATTCAGCTCATCTTAATCATTGTTTCTTCAAGATAGATTAAGCACACACGTTAAAAGGAAAATATAAAACTTCAAGTCAGGGGGTAGCATTGGATAAAATTGTGAATAATATTATTAACACTAGCTAGCTAAGTTAAATATACTAATATTTTTCTTGTTTTGGTAAATACCGGATTGAGGAGGTCCCTTCTCTGTTGGATCGAATCATAGCTTTTGATGCATTTAATTATTTATTGCTGAATAATTTTTTCCAGCATTTGACAGTAAAATATACCTTAACATGATTTTCTTTCCATCTCGAACTTACCTTTTAGATAAGAAAAAAAAGTAACATCAATTCTCTTTTTGAGATCAAAAGTATGTCTATAACATTAATTTACTGTGATCGTAGCATACAAATACTTCAGTCAACAAATTTTAGCACAATTGGTAAATAATTAGACTCCTTAAACATGTTAATAGGGATTTGCCATGAAAAAGATTTTGTTGAAATAAACAAAATTCATTTGGGTGATCTATATGTCTCTAGGATTAGTTTCATAGCTTTTGACTATGACGATACCTTGCTTGTAAGAAAAGAAAATACTCTGGTAAAAATTTTCCTAACATTTACGATGTATTTATCATGATAAAATAAATCCACTACATCAATGAACACAAATTTTATGATAGAAAATGGAGAAAGAACTTTATTCCCATGGAAAAGGGAAACAAAACTTCATGATGGTGACTTAGTGAAAGTTCAAGGAGAAGGTGGTGGCAGGGATAGGAAGAATAAGGATAGGAAGGACATATTAGAAAATTTGGAGGTAAAGTAAGTAAAATCTAAGGTACATTAAGTAACTGTCTTGTTCTAAACCTAAATCAACCAATCTAACCTTTGGACCATTCTAAATTTGTAAAACATTGTTGCATTCTTTCTTCTCCACCATTGGTCCTCATCTCCATTATTATTTTTTGTTTTATCTTTTGTGCCTTTGTTAAGTTTATTAGGTGATTATGTGCTCGTCTTTTGTGTTTGCTTTTTGTTGCCAACTTGCTATTGTTACTATCATATTTGCTATTAGCACTATCTGCCATAGCAAATCATCTATTTTATCTTTCTCATTTTTTCCTACAACCCCAATTGTTGTGTTCCTCTCTCACTTGTTTCTTCCTTTTTCACAACACCCTAACCCTTCTCCCTTCCTAATTCCTCTTATCCTCTTCTCTTCTCTCTTGTCAAATCCATCCAAGTGTAGGTTCATGTTTTTTTTATACAACAAAATCATAATTTCACTATGTTAAAGACATAGTAGAATCACAATTCCGTATTTTTTAAAATTTTCAAAACAACAAAATCATGATTTGTTGTCTAGATTTCATCACACAACGGAATTAAGATTCTGTTGTTGGTTGGAAAAAAAAACACAACAAAGTCATGATTTTGTTGACTTTTTTTCTTGTTGGAATATTTCTTTTCATATATTTATACTTTGTAGAGTACAGACGAATTAAAATACATTTATTTTTTATGAAGTTACAATGCCTCATGATTTTGGAAACATGATTGATGATAGTAAAAATGATTTTACCAACCCAATCAAGCAAATGAAATGCACACAAATCTAATGATTACCCTAACTTTTCCAATCATTTCACGACTGATAAGGTATATTGGTTAATTTTCAATTGATTTTATATTTGTGTGTTTTTGTATACGTATGTAGCGTAAGTGAAGATAAATATTTTGTTTTTAGGTTTTTGCAAATCGAGATGATTTTTTATGCTAGGTTTAAGATTTGGGAAAGAGTCTAATATTTGCTGTTGTCATTCATAGGTTAGAAAAATGGGTGGAACATCTATGTTGTATTGAGTTATAAAAATGGAGGAAATTGCAAGCAATACAAAGATAAGTTAGTCAGCAAGAGCACTAGAATCAGAAAATGTGGGTGTCTATTTAAATTAAAAGGAAAGTTTGTCAAAGAGGTAGGTTGGAAACTTTTTGTTATGTGTGGTGTTAATAACCATAAACTCAATGAAGCATTTTTGGGACATGTGTATGTTGGTTGTTTAAGCAATGAAGAAAAAACTATGTTTAGTCAAATGACCAAAAACATGATGAAGCCTAGTCAATTTTTGTTAACAATCAAATATCAAGATTAGAAAATGTCACCATCATTGAGACCATATATCATGAACAACAAATATATCGACGCAAACAAAGGGGTCCAAGAACAGAGGTACAACATCTAATGAAGTTGATAGAACGCGATCAATATGCATATTGGTTCAAAAGGATGAACACTCAAGATGTTGTGAAAGATATAAATGTTGCCAATTTTGCTTGTGGTTGCACACTCAAGACTACTAATGATCTACCGTGTGCCTGTGAACTTGCTACGAATAGCCATATCAGTGGATCAATATCCTTGTCGTCCATTCATGTGCATTGTAAGATGTTATCTGTTAAGGGTACAGATAACACACATGATTCTTGGGGGAACTTAACTCTCACAAATGAGTTTAATGCATTGTTGAAGAGATTTTCACAACTTGATATAGGCGGGAAAATGACATTAAAGAATAACGTATGTGAACTTGCATTTTCGCATACCACTTCAATATATCCCCCTCTAGAGAAAGTAAAAACAAATGATGCATTGAAGTTTGTGAAATCAACTAAATGTGCACCTTTAATGTGGGAACGAGTTAATGAAACAAACACAAAGGTTGGTAGTTCGGGAACTCCAAGTGTGTTTCACAAAGATGTCAGTAACAAAAAAATGAATAAAAACAAAATCTCTTATAAGGATGAATTTTCCAATCTATTGCAATAATACATCCTAAATGTTGTTGATGCGTGACCCAATGGAAATTATGATTACAAGACAATTGCAACTTTGCAAGGTCAAGGTGAGGAATCATGGGCTCTAATTCGACAAGACTTGATTTGGGAACTTCAAACATGGAATTTCCAATATGTTGAGTTACTTGGCACACAAGACAAATTGGTTAAATTATTAGATTCTTTGTATGTCCAATCCGGCCCGATAACATTCGTTGACAAGTGAATGATCATTCCCGACATAAGTTATGTCATTGCTAGTTGGTATAATAATGTCTTAGTTTTCTTATCTATGCTCCAAAGTTGAACTTTCTTTCTGCTCAAGAGTTTGGCACCATCTGTAATGTCTTATTGCAATTGAATTTGTTAATGAAAAATCACTCTGTGCAAATATACAATATCTACTTACGAAACTCTTTAGTACTGTAACCATTAGTTGATTTGCGATAATATAGTTGTATTTGAAGGGTAATTGTTCCCTACCTCCTACTGCCCCGTAATGAAGTACATACTGCACACATGAAACTCATTCATGATAAAGACTATACTTGCGATGCATACAAGAGTTCAACTCATTAATGTTTCATTCAACTATAGGGTTCTAACTTGGAGTTGCTAAATTAAACTGAAAATGTCTTTGAACCCAAGTTGGGTTGCTGTTGTTGGCAATTCTAGTGTTTGAACTAATTTTTTTTTTCCTTTCTTTTGTCTTATTTCCTCTTTTTTCTTTATCCCTTTCTCTCTTTTTTTTTGTCTTATTTCTGATCTATCATTGAGTTCATCTACCACCGACCCTAATTAACTTAAGTTAAAGGTGTTGTTGATGTTGATGTTTATTTGTGCTATCATATACATATGGATTTGACTATCCCGTAATTTGCAATCTTAACTCCCCTTAATAATCCCAAGTAAAATCTCTATTTTGACTACCTTGCTCCTTGCTTATTTGATAAATGATCACTATGTCAATATGAATGCTTATTCAAGGCAAACTCTACCAATGCATATTCATTTGGTACCCTTTGAAATTGCTCATTACTTATATTACCTTACCAAAAATAAAAAATCTTCAATTTCCATATCCCAAAGTAGCTCTCTAGTTCAATCCATTCACCTTTGACACTTGGTAGACCTCCACCACAAGTCCATTTTCATCCACATTCATCAAATAATTGATTTAAAAGTCCACGCAGGCATCATTCAAGAAAGAAAAGTTATTAAAGGATAAACTACCTTACGCCTTCCATCTTAAAAATCTGGCACTGATACAATGTCACCAACAAATCTTTTTTTTTTTAATTCGTAGGAATCAAAGATAGTATTAGAAGGTTTACAACTACTCACGTGTCATGCTCAATCAATTGATCTAGACCCCCCTTGACATGTCACCAACAAATCTACATGCACAAAATAAAATACAAGAATAATGAAATAAAAGTCAAACAAGAACCAAGAATATTTATAATTTTGACAAGAATTACATAGAAGATCATTAAAGTTGAAAATGGCAGAGCAAGTTATCAATTTTAACACCCTTCCCCCAAACACATGTTGGTACTAAGCAATCACAAAAATCGAGAAAAACAGAAAGAGAGAAAGAGAAAAAAAAATAACACACAGTGTTTACCCTGATTCACCCAATGTGGACTACGTCCAATTTTTCTCTATATCCTCCTCACACACTCTTTACAATGCACTTAGATTACAAGGAAATATATAGGCTTAAAATCCCTAAACATCGTAGCTATTTATGGACCCAAGCCCAAACTACAAATAATAAATCTCAGGCTCACAACAGTACCAGACCTCGAAAAGCTCCGGGGATGCTACCCCCTGCACCCCTGTCGGGGCAGCTCCCTCGGGCCCCTGCCCTCTCACCGAGGAGTGAGACCCCTTTCTGCGAGTGACTTATCTTCTGAAGGCAAAGTATGAGTCACATCCAACAACACATACTTACCACCAACAACAATTAGGATATCACTGAAAATAAATCACCATTTTCACACCCTTTTAGCAAGGAAAGGAACTCATTTCACCAATAAATGAGCATCAACAAAAGCAAAACAAAAATTAGGAAAAAGCATAAGCAAAAGACAGACCAGGAAAAGATGTACCAGTTATCAGTACGATATGACTGACTTAATCTACCAGTAGCCTTCAATAGATTCAAAGAAAATAATTTCCTAGGAAGAGAGGAACTACATGCAACAAAACTTATTCAAAACAATTGACTTATCCATATACATGCATTTGCACAAAAACAAGCAACAAAATTGATTCAATAAATTACACAAAGGAGCCTGCAAGTTAATATGATTGAAAGTGGAGCAAAGGCAAATATCCTTACAGGTTACCAGGATTAGGATCCTACGTGATGGAAAGGAAAGAAACATAAATTGGTACAAATAAACAAGAACTTCAGACCTTCGATCCCCTGTATCAGCAATTTCCTCTATAAAATGGCACAAAGAACACTTTAAACCCTCAATTTACCACATCACCATCCTCTGCGTCAGGTCCTGTATCCCAAATAGAAAGCAATAAGGTCAGAAACCTTTCACTCAGACACATTATTAGCTCTTCCACAAATATTATAAAAGTATAAATAAGCTCGTAGGTTGTAGAATGAATGTGCAGTCAAACAAGTATAAATATATTGAAGACTGAACTACTCTCAAACTGAGACATAAGTAACTCTCTCTACTCAACTCTGCTTACTTCGTATCTTTTAAATGGGCTCAGGATAATAATTTTGTAAAGACAACAACTCAAACACTAAGGCTAAAGCCAATTGATGGCAAGACTGTACAATGCACGAAAACTAATCAAAAAACAAAATAGTGTAGCGTAAATCTCAGTAATGGTGAGCTATGTAGCACCAATACCGATACGGCGTTTTCGATACGTTCCCGATTCGAGACTTCGATACGTTACTTCAAAAATATCAATATTTCGATACGTTCCTGATACGTCTTAATATTAAATAATATGTTTTTTTATATAGAGTGTATTTCATATATAATAAAAGGAAGTGCAAGAAGCAATTACCAATGGTAAGGCCCAACTGAGCCCAGGCCTAAAAAACGTATTGGGATGCATTAATAAAATATGGATAGGCATAAACACTACGGGCATTAATAACATTTGCTCATTAAAAGTGTTACGCATGAGTAGTGAGATGGACAGAGTGAAATAGCTGAAAGGAGATGAGATTGGAGCACAAAAAGGGGAAAGAGAGATAGATAGAGAAAAGAAGAGTGGAGCAGCAGCAGCAGCGTGAGAAAGAAGCCTCATTTTCGTTGGAGGAAGAACATCGACGGTGGAGGAGGAAGGAACAACGACGGCGAACCAAGCGGCGGTGAAGGAGGAACAGTGACGGCGGACAACGGCGGCCGATAGCGGAGGAGGAAGAACAGAGCCACAGCGCAAAGTCTAAGAGGTGAGAGCACAAAGGAAGCTTTGTTTTCGTTCTATTTAGGGCCAAAAAGAAATTTTTAATTTACAAAAATACCCATGAAATCTGATACGTGGAATAGAGTATCATACACGTATCCGTATCGGACGGGTGTCTGATACGTTGAATTTTTTTTTTTTACGTATCCGTGCTACATAGATGGTGAGCATTGACTTTAACAATCAAATGTTTACCTATAGAGACATAAAAGAACTCAGTTTCCAATAGCCACATAACTATTGACATGCCATGCATTGAAATTGGTTTATCAAATGCTTCCCAACATATAAGCACAAGTAATTGAATTCCCCAGTCCCCACACACATGATGCCGATCCAGTTGGAAAAAAACCCAACAATGGAAACCAACTATAGACATAACATGACCATAACACAACATATAAAGTTAATAGAAAACACAAATCATAAATCAAATGTAAGAATCAAGTTTTAAACTGAATATCAGTCACAGTAGATGTAATAAAATACTACAACTTATCTAATTTTGTGAGATTCTCACCTCTATTGATATTAAAGTTTGAAAAATAAAAGTATAAAATAAACATTATAAAATGCAACTATGGCCAAGAAAATTCCAAATGTCCATGAAATATCCAATGAATACATGTCCAACACAAATACAACATGACATGACCACTATTTGAAATCTCCATACTTCCTTGGAAATGCAACTACAACGTATAACTAAGATTTTAAAAAACCGTCCCCAACCACAATCAAAATTGCAACGTTAAGGTTTCTCTTGTCTCCACAACTGCCATCGCAGCCACATCAGCTGCAATGGCCCACAATTTTCTACAATATAAAGAATAGCAAGATTCGCAACAAAGTTGCAACAGTGACCACAATTTATAACCTGGGCTGCAAATGTTGTGGCAATGCAGTTGCATAAACTTCAAAAACCTCAACAATGCATCAACAATTACAGTTGCAAACTGCAATTTTAAACTATCATGGAAAACCTTAAACCAAATATGGAATTGCAATCAATCAACAAAAGCAACAACTTAATCATCATTCATTGTTATAATTTAGAGCAAAATATGTTTTAGCCCCTCAATTTTCAAGCAACATTTGGTATAGTCCCTATACTTTAAAAACAATGGTCTTTGTCCAAATTAGTGGATTTCTTCCCTTTTTAAAGGAACTTGACATCAAGCCGCAATTTTGCTTGCAATGTCAAGGTTTCTGGAGTCCCCCCACTACCACAACTATGACCATCTCAGCCGCATTTGACCGCAATTACCCTAATGTCTAGGACGCAACAGTAATTTAAAACCTTGCGTAGGATACTAAGTCTAGGAACAAAATCCACTGATTATCACAAATAAAATGAATGACCATGTGACCAACATCATCGTTTTTATAGTACACAAGAATTTTCTTAAGATCAATTTTAACCCAAAATTAACAGTCCTAAAACACATTTTATCCTGCAATAAACCCAAATTATAAAATCAAGCAATTACCTTCTTCACCATCCACTACAACTTCCTCCTCACCCTCTTTATATTCTTCTTCTTCTTCTTCTTCTTCTTCATCTTCATCTTCATCATCACTCCCTTGATAATCACCCCCATACCTCTGATTCAAGTAATCCACAGCACCCTGCGTGAGCACGAGCTTATCCGCGTCAAGAATATCATACAAATTCAGCGTCCTCGGCGTGTGCATCTTCAAGGTCCCGATGTTCCTGCTCGAAAGTCTCACGTTCTCCGGCACCTCCGTCATCAAGAACATCGCCTTCTCCTTCGGGTCAAGCCCCCACCGCTTCATTGCCGCGATGAACTCCTTCGTCTTCGGCTTCTCCGCGAACTCCGCCGCGAAGTCCTCCACCACGACGGCGCTGGCGGCGGCGCTGGCGACGGCGGTGGAGATGGCGAGGCGCTTCTCCTTGCGGTTGATCTTGATGGACCAGTCGCGGGGCTTCGGGCCGAAGATGACGCCTCCGCCGGGGCGGAGGGGCGTGCGGTTGGATCCGCGGCGGGCGCGGCCGGTCTTCTTTTGCCGGTAGGGCTTTTTGCCGCCGCCGCGGACCTCGCCGCGGGTGAGGGTGGAGGCGGTGCCGCGGCGCTTGTTCTGCAGGTCGGTGACGACGGCGCGGTGGACGACGGCGCGGGCGGTATCTGGAGGGGCGGAGCGGAGGTCGAGAAAGGACTCGCCGACCCTCTCGCCGGAGAAGTTGAGGACGGGAAGAGGAGGGGAGGCCTTGCAGGAAATGGATAAGGGTTTTTTGGAGGGTAAAATGGGAAACATGTTGGAATTGGAAGAAGAGAAAGTATGGAATTGGTGTGACGAGAAGAAGATGGAGGATGATGCAAAGGAAAGTGAGGTTGGTGTGGAGAGGGAAAGTGAAGCCATTTTTTTTTTTTTTCCAACTTCTCAGACTGAGTCTAGGGAGTGAGAGTTATGCTCTGTTCTATCTCAGTCCTATCTATTACAATGAATGGATATAGTGGTCTATATTAATATGGGAACCTAACTTCAGCACAGCAGACAATCTTTTTGGGTTTTTTTTTTTTTTTTCTTTTCCTGTATTTTAAATTAAATAAAAATATTAACATAATTACTTTATTCCCGCATTAATTACGTGAAATTTTTTTCTGTAAGAACTAAAATTGTATGCGGGAATAAAATTTTTATTTTTATTCTGATTGAAATCATATGCAAGGATACGATTTCTTTTTTTTTTTCTTTTTTAAAAAATTAAAATCATATTGTGATACACGATTTTAGTGTAAAATTTTCAACAAAAAAATCCCATAGTGGTGCAAGAGCCAAGACACATGGGACAGAAGCACTTCATCGGGTGGTTGGGGGGGGGGGGGGGGGCAATTTTTTCTAATATATATATACACACACAAATAATTATTTTATTTAGGGGATAAATAAATATGATATTTAAGTTTTTTTTAACAAAATATTTTATCTTTTATAGACTTTATGGTAGAGATACGATTGTTTCTTTTTTCTCTTTTTATATAAAATATTTTTAAATATTTTATTTTTCTTTGTAATAATTTTCTTTTTTCCTAATATGATTCTAGCATTTTAAAAGTTATAAATAATTATATTTGTGATTAAATTATTTTATTATCTTTTTTACATTAATTTGATTTAATTGATTTGAGAATTAAATATTATTTATCAATATTTGTTAGTGGGATAAACTTATGAACGGTATATAAGAAATTAACAACAATTTTGAGACACATCAACAAATATTATATATTTTATCATCAATATTCTAATATTTTCTTTTTTCCTCCATTCTTCCTATTATTATTATTTTTTTGTTTATTATCCTAACTTCTATTATAATATTTTTAATCTCAAGTTTCCCTAGAACTTTGCTGGGATATGCTTTTGAGATGATTTGCTTCGTGTTTTTCAACAATCTAAAAGTAAATTCCTTTTTAATGGTATTTGGCCACTATAACAGATAATTTGATGAGTAACATAAACTAGTGTTATTTAATTAATAATACTTTTTTAAAGGAATTATGATTAACATAAATATCAATCTTTATTATAAATTCATGAATGTTCTTAGTGGTGAGTGCATGGAGCATAGATCACTTAATATATAGATGTTCCAATGTAACTTCTTAATTCTTGTGTTAAATACACAAAGGAAGAATTTTGTTAGCTATAATGATCTTATTGGGTAAGCTTGAATAAAATTATTTTCAATAAAGAATATTTGTGATTTTAACATACACACAAATATTTTGTGACATAAAATTGATTATTAACATTTATAATCTTAACTTTAAAAAATTAGAAATACATGTTTTATTATATGTTCTTTGATTACTTAAAAACACATATAATTATGAATATTTAATATTAAAGTTAACACTTAATTAATTATTGAACAAACTCAAAGTTCATATAGTTGGCTCCAGATACTCAATCTTGACTTTGTCCCTCAATTACCTAATGTCTTAGATCTTAGTAATCTAGCTAGTTTTATGGGTGAAAACTGTTGCGTGATTACGGCAAGTGCACCGATCGTTAACAAGTAATAAAAGTGAGTAAGTGAGTTATCGTCTCCACAGGGATTGGGGTAATTTCCACAGTAAAAGCAATAAGAGTGATTGAAACCAAAGTAGAAAATTAAGCAAACAGAATATTGTTGTTTGATTGATTGGTTGAATGTAAAGACAGAAATAAATAAATTGCAGTAAATTGAGTTGAAATGTACCAATGGAAAATGAATTGTAGTCAGACGCAATCCCCTTTGAGTCCTCCCCCTTTACTTGACTGATTTGTTAATTCGAGTTAATGCATGCATATGATAAATCTCTTCTTTATTCGTGAAACCTAGATAACTAGTGAATCAGCCCTTTAATTTGATCAAGAATCCTAAACCTTTATGAATTCTGACAGATTAAGCATTTAGAGAATATACCATATGGGTTCCTGTTATGATTGCTCGGAGAATAAGTCTTTTCTATATTAGTTAATCCCTAATTCCTTAGTGAAACAACCCTTTAGACTGAATTGAAAACCTAATTCCTTAGTGAAATCTATCAATTTAAGCATGCAAAGAACATATTATAGATTCCGCACCCACGCATCCCTATTCCTAGGCGAACAATGAATGTTATTCTTTATCAGTTCAGAAATTAGAATCCCAACGTTCCCATTGCGAATCCTAACCCTATGCACTTAATTGAAGTGATCAATTTCAAATAAGAGTATGAATAAAGAGAAGATAAGAATAAAACAATCAAAACATATATATTTCAATACCAGTCAATTACAGAGGAATTCTCATCAGTTCATGGCCTTCCTACAATCAAGAGTTTAGCCTGCCATAGACCTCAAGAACACCAAAACTGTTGGATGAGTCATGAGTCTTGCACAATTCTTCCTTGGCTTCTTGATTTCCTAGGGTTTTGACTATTCTCCCTAACTCTGTATTTCTGAATGTATATCAATGAATAATTCTCTTTAGGTGCTCCGAGGCCTCTTATTTATGCTAATATTTAATTAGGGTAAGAAAACCAAAAGATAATCTGAATTTCGAATTTAATCTTTTAAAAACAGAAATAATATCATATCCACGCGACCAGCGCGCGACTCCACGCTAATAGCGTGGATCTTTCGAAAACATGACGCGGATAGCGTGAGTTCCCACGCTGATAGCGTGGATCCTTCGAATCTTCAGGTTGGTTCCAGGCTCCTTCCACGCTAATGGCGCTGATGTCACGCTAATAGCGTGCATTGGTCGTGTCTTTTAGTTTAGCTGCGTCTTCTTGACGCTAATAGCGTGAAACACCACGCTGATAGCGTGGGTTATTCGAATCTGCAGACTTGTTTCCCTGCATCTGGCGCTGATAGCGTGAGTTCCCACGCTGATAGCGTGGGGCTTCAATATTGGTTCCTTTATTTTGCTTGAGTTTTCCTCCTTTTTACCTGTAAAATGCTCAAATGTATTGAAATTAGTTCAAGGTAATTAAATTACTAAACTAGGCTAATTCTATTCTATTTCTTAAATATTTAATTAAAACTTATCCTAAAACTATACTAAAAACTAGATGTGTTTGCAACAAATCAAAAACCTATAAAAACTCTTGCATTAGGGATTAAACAAAGTTCAAAATTGTAATGATATGTCCAACAAAAAGTAATCAAATAAGTTTTTTTTTTCAATAGTGTCAATTAAATAATATTTAGGCAATTATAACATAAGAAAGTGATTTCATACGAGAAATATAACGTGAACTGAATGGTTAAGAGATAAAGGAAGGAGGAAAACATTGTGGGTTTCATCTATCTTTCTAACAACTAACAATTGTCAATAAAAAGAGTGATTTCATACTAGGATTAAAAGAAGGCTAAAGTATATCTAAACATTTTCATATTCATACATACATACATATGTGTGTGTGTCATAATAAAAAGCCATAGCCTTCTACTAAAATCAAGTGAATGTTATCCGAATTTAAGTGATTAAGCACCAAAATGCTTTTTTCTACCCCAAAACCAGAACACCAAATAATCAAGTAAATATTAAAATACAATACAAATGAAGTGATGATTAAAAAATGATTGTACTTTCTTATGCATTGTTGGTTTAAAAACATAGTACAATAGTAATCAGAATATAAAATCTTTTAAGAATATCTTGTCATTTCAACTTGAATTAATTCACCATTCTCATGTCTTCAAAAATGCACTCTGAGATGAAATTTATACAAATATCATTGTGTTTCATGCAGTTAATTTTCTCTAAATATCAAACATAAGACAAATAGAATTAATTATGCGAAAAGAAGAAAAAAATATTAATTAAATAATCTCTCCTTGCTCTTCTTCTCCATTTCCCTAAATCAAATACTATAAACAAAATGAAAGAAAATAGTATTGGACAAAAAGAAATTTCCTAAAGTGTTGGTCTTAAAACTCAATTTCCTATAGCAAGAGCAATAGACAAGATTTGTTCTATGTATTCATAGGTTACCCATAAAATTATTGACATAATCTTCAATAAGAAATCAAGAATAACTAATTGTCCTCTATTAATGAGAATTTATTCAATTATCATCTCAAAAAAGTAGTTCAAAATTTAATCTAAAAACTATAACAAGTAAAATGTAACTTTCTAGCCAATATTAATTAAATTGAATCCACATATCTCATGTTCAATCACAAAAACACTATTTAACTAATAAATTTGTAAATGAAAATGAAAGATAAAGACATGAGTTCCATATGACTATCCTATTTATTGTGTAGACTTCATGAAATCAACCCTAAAAATAACCATAATCAATTCTTCAATCAAGAACTAGTTGTATCATTACTATCGTGTGTGCTTCAATTGGACATTGAAGAATTATCCTGATTTTATCCACATTTTTAACAAAGATAAATATGCCTTAGACAATGAGTTTGCATCACATTCACAATTTTTTTAATTGAAATCTGTTACAGATAGTAGAAGTGGACCCAATTAGAAAGGAAGCCCATTTGAGACTAAGTCAATCCACTTTTTCAGCCAGCGCCAGTAAGGAGAACATGGCCTCAACCGCTCCAAGCAACTAACCGAATACCTCGGCCAAGGTCATGGGGAAATCTCCCCCAAATAACTCCCAGTTCAGTGGTTATAAATACAGCTGCTTTCAGAGAATAAGGTACGCAACATTTACTCTCTATTTCGTTTACACTATGCACACACCTCACACCATTGGTGTTGTCTAGCAATGATTTTTTTTTCCTGAGATATTATACCTTCATAAATATCTCCAGAGAGAGTGTTGATCCTATATCAACTTCCCAACATACATTGTTGGACATTCCTGTTCATCACAAACAAAACATTGGCGCCATCTGTGGGAAACGTTAAACTTCAACTCTCACGATTCACAATGGTAAACACGAGAAGCAACCAGATTGAAGGACGACAGGAACTACCTACTAATGTGGTTCCACATGAAGCTGTGCACGTAACTGATACAGTTTCAGACACCGCTTCATCTCCTGCCCAGCCAGGATTGGGTATGCCAATCAATCCTCCACACATATCAGCAGGGATGGAGCCAGAGACTGCTGAGCAATTTATTCGTAACACACTCAACTCAATCTTATCCCGGATTGAAGGTCTGGAAAAATGACACGCCCTCCAACGACAGGAGGACGTCAATAATATCTTGATGTAGTTAGACGAACGTAGCGCGAAATGGAGACATGATGAGGAGAGGCGCATACAGTACATGGAACAGCGCATCAGAAACATAGAAAGGCCGGTCCAAGGAAGGGATCAGGAACAACCGCCTCGCCCAACCAGGATCGAAGCACGGCACCAAGCCATTATAATCTTGGCGTTCAACAGAAACCACATTCATGTAGAGGTAGATACGCCAGGACCAGTTAGTCATTTGTAACCTGGAGGATCATCCCAACACCAGGCGCGAAATGACAATCCGAGACGTTATGATGATGGCCCACATGCAGCCCCCACAGCAAGACACCAACGTGAGGGTGAGCCTGGCGAAATCCATGCAAACAAGAGTGGAGGTTCAGAGCCCGATGGTCGAAGCTGTACACCAACCTAGAATAGAAGGTGGTGTATACCGAAGGAAGTATCGACGGGGACATCAAAACAATAGTCCTTTTGTCGATGAAATTGTCAATGCGCAATTCATAGAGAATTTTGATGGCTCTTTTCTGTCAAAATATAATGGAAGCTAGGATCCCTAAGCGCATATCGACGACTTCGACATGCAAATGTGCGTCCGAGGCATTGATGAACCAATAATCTCATGAATTTTCGTCACTATCCTGTCCGGCGCTGCTCAGACGTGGTTCCACACGTTACCACCACGGTCAATCCAAAACTTTGAAGACTTCGGCCAAAAATTCTTGCTAAATTTTGCAACTAGCAAGAAACAGCCGAAATCTGAGTTCGCTCTGGGAAAGATACGTTAGCAACTCAAAGAAACATTGCAAAGCTACTTAGGTCGCTTTAAAGAGGCCGCTCTGCAAGTACAAGGCTTGGAAGAGAAGGTGCACGTGCATCTCCTATCAGCCGGGCTCAATGGATCATCTCGACTAGCTAAGTCGATATACAAAGATCCAGTGAAGTCTCTATTGGAGTTCAGAATGCGATCCAAGAAATACTTGGAATTGGAGCAAATGGAGATTGCCAACACGGTTCCCAGAGAGCCTCAAAGAAAGCCTTCTCCGCCAAAAAATCGACATCACCAAGGGAACCCTCACCCCGGCCGGAATCTTGATCCCGGTTTTAGGTCAAGAAGATACGAAACCAAATATGATAAATATACCCCGTTGAATACATCACGGGCTCAAGTATGGAGAGAAGTCGCCCTGACTGACATGAAAAAAGTGGACCGACCCCGTCCAATTTTCAAGAAGGCAGGACTTGATTATTCCCGCTTCTGCGAATTCCACAACGGGCTGGGCCACACTACTGATCAATGTTGGGACCTACGCGATGCTATAGAAAAATTTATTCGCCAAGGCAAGCTGAAGCAATACGTAATCAAAACCCAAGGTCAGCGCAACAAGCGAAAAACCATCTAGAGCGAGGCCCAATCACAAAGAAGCTGGGATGAGAAAAGAAATAAATGTGATAATGACGAGTTCCCAGAACCAGAGTTTGAATGCAATGTAATCTCTGGAGCCATGGGAGGAGGAGGAGATACGGCCAATCAACGAAGGAAATATCTTAAATAAGTCCTTTCAGTAAGGGAGCAACCCAAATTCAAAGGGAGTCACAGCAAAACCGAGCTCCCACTACTCTATTTTACAGAGGAAGACATGAAGGACGTGGTTCCCGGGCATGAAGATGGTCTAGTAATCACCAAAACATTAGTTAATTTTCGGGTTAAGAGAATATTCGTCGACAATGGCAGTTCAACTGACATTATTTCTTGGAGCGCCTTCAAGAAAATGAATCTGGACGAGGAAGATTTAAAGCCATGCAAAACTATGTTAATAGGCTTCAATGGTGAGAATACTGGCCTAAAAGGCTCCATTGATCTCTGTTTAACACTAGGAACAAAAGAGGCCTTTAAAACAGAAAGAGTCACATTCGTCTTAGGAGACTTCTCCTCACCATACAACATCATTCTTGGAAGACCCACCATCCACAAGTGAGACATGCTGGTGTCCACCAAGCACCAGAAGCTAAAAATGATAGAAAGTAACGGCAAAGTAATCACCATTCGTGGAGACCAAAAGGAATCCCGCCAATCTTATTACAATACCGTAAGAGAAAGTGAAGGCGGCCCATCTTCACCACCCCAGATACGCCAAGGAGACTGGGCTGGGCGAGAAGCTAAGGATCGTCAGCCTAAGAAGCCAATAAATCTGGTGGAGCTCGACATGAGAGAAGATATAGAAGAATGGAGGCTAGAACCGGTTGACGAGCTCGAGGATGTTCAGATAGGGAGTCAGCCGACCCAAATCACTAAGATAGGCAAGATAGCCGATCCAGTTATCAAGGCCAAATTAACAAAGTGTCTCTAAAATAATCAAGATGTATTCTCATGGAAAGCTTCTGAAATTCCGGGAATCAAGCCAACCTTATGTTGCCACAAATTGTCAATGTATCCCGGTTCCAAGCCGATAGCCCAGAAAAATAGAAACCTCAGCCCAGAACGAAAGCAGGCACTAGAGAAGCACATCACAGAATTGCTGGAGGCCGGGTTCATACGAGAGATCCAGTACACTACCTGGTTGTCCAACGTGGTGATGGTTAAGCAATCCAACGACAAATGGCGAGTATGCATTGATTACACTGACTTGAACAAGGTATGCCCCAAAGATTCATATCCAATGCCAAATATTGATCAGCTAGTAGATAATTCATCCAGATTCAAGTTGTTATCATTCATGGATGCTTATTCCGGGTATAATCAGATCGCCATGTACCCGGCAGATCAAGAAAAAATAGCATTCAGAGGAGGCGAGGCTAATTATTGCTATAATGTAATGTCATTTGGTCTGAAGAATGTCGGGGCCACATATCACCATATGATGAACAAAGTTTTCGCCCAACAATTTGGCCGCAACATAGAAGTCTACATAGATGACATGATAGCAAAGATGAACACAACTGGGAATCATATTCATGACCTTGAAGAGACATTCTGCAGACTAAGGGAGCACAACATTCGCTTGAATCCACTCAAATGTGCTTTTGGTGTAACAGCCGACAAATTCCTAGTGTTCATGTTGACTCACAGAGGAATAGAAGCCAAACCGGACAAGTGCAAAGCTGTGTTGAACATGCAGTTCCCGACCAATAGAAAGGAAGTTCAACAATTAACGGGAAGGATAGCAGCATTAACACGTTTTCTTCCAAAGTCAGCAGAAAAAGCACTTCCTTTCTTTAAACTTTTGAAAAAGGAAGCAAGTGTTGGATGGAACCCGGAATGCGAGGCGGCCTTTCAGGAAATTAAAAAATGTTTAGCCTCCCCTCCAGTGCTGTCAAAACCAAAGCCCGATGAAACATTGATCCTTTATCTATCAGTAGGCGAAGAGGTTGTAAGCGCCGTGTTAGTCAGAGAAATCAACAAATCTCAGTCGCCGGTATACTTCATGAGCCGAGCTCTTAGAAACTCAGAATTGCGATATCAAAAGCTGGAAAAAGTCGCATTCGCACTTCTCATAACCGCCAAAAGACTCCGCCCATATTTCCAAGGACACACCATAGTGATCCGAACCAATCAACCAATCTGGAAAATCCTACACAAGCCGGATTTGGCTAGCAGAATGATGAGCTGGGCAATCCAATTATCCAAGTTCGACATAAAATATGAATCTCAGCATGCCATCAAATCCCAAGCTCTGGCTGACTTCGTAGTAGAACTAACCTCGGTGAGCGAAGGCAACGTGAAAATCTGGAAACTATATGTGGATGGCTCATCCAACGCAAAAGAAAGTGGAGACGGCATCATAATCGAGAGTCCAGAAGGAGTATCCATTGAGCAGTCCCTACAGCTCAACTTTTTGACATCAAATAATCAGGTTGAATACGAAGCACTGATGGCCGGGTTGATACAGGCGAAGGAATAAGGAGCACAGAAAGTAAACGTGTTCACCGACTCCCAGCTCGTCATAGCACAAATTGAAGGGCGATATCAAGGGAAAGGACCTTTATTGATCAAATATTTGAGTAAAGTCAAGGAAATGATGGCCGAGTTTGACGAAGTCGTCATTGCCCATATCCCTAGAGAAGAAAATTCCCAAGCCGACATACTATCAAAGCTGGCCAGCACCAAAGGCTCAGGCAACCATCTAACAGTTATCCAACAAGAGATTTCCCAACCCACGTGCGTGATGGTAATCTCAGCAGTCGAGGACTGGAGGATACTGATAATCAATTACTTAGAGTAAGGGACAGTCCCAGACGACAGAATCGAAGCCAAGAAATTGATCTGGGATGCAGCCAGGTACGCCATAGTAGATGACGAACTATATCGCAGAGGTCTCCACACCCTAATGTTATTATGCCTAGGCCCGGACCAGACTAACTACGTAATGGTCGAGATACATGAAGGCATCAACGGCCAACATATGGGAGCAAATGCCCTAGCAATAAAAGCTCTCCGGGCCAGGTACTAATGGCCGACGATGAAGGCAGACGCCTCAGATCACGTAAAAAGATGTAAGAATTGTCAAAAGCATGCTAAAATCATATGGTCACCTCCTTCTGAGTTGACGTCAATCACCACACCTTGGCCTTTCAACAAATGGGGAATAGACCTCCTAGGTCCGTTCAAGGCAACAGAGGGACAGATGAAATGGCTAATAGTAGCCGTTGACTATTTCACGAAGTGGATCGAAGCCGAGCCCTTAGCCACCATCACCTCGGCCCGAGTTCAAAAATTCTTTGAAAGAAGTATCATATCAAGGTTTGGACTCCCAGTTGAAGTCGTCACGGACAACGGAACTCAGTTCACTAATAAACGGTTTTAGGAAATGATGGTTGGTTTCCACATTAAACATCACTTCTCTTCTGTGGAACACCTGCAATCCAACGGACAAGCTGAAGCTGCGAATAAAGTCATTCTGGACGGACTAAAGAAACAAATGCACGAGGCCGGCTCAAATTGGGTGGAACAGTTATATTATGTCTTGTGGGGACACAGAACTACAACCCAGACATCTACTCAAGAGATCCCGTTCAGAATGACGTATGACTGTGAAGCAATGATACCTGTAGAAATCGGTCAACCATCTTGGAGAAGAAAGCATGCTCTCCACAAAGGGGAGGACAACAATAATGAGACATTGGCCGTCGAGCTAGACCTAATAGAGGAGATCCAGGTTACGGCACATCACTGGGATCTAACTATGAAGCAGAAAATGGACAGAAAGTTTAACAAAAAGGTGAGACCAAGATGCTTTGAGAAAGGCGACCTAGTTTTGCACAGAGCCAACGTCGGGAATAGAAACGCTCGAGATGGAAAGCTAGTAGCCAACTGGGAAGGACCTTATCAGATCGCATAGAACCTCGCCCAGGGGCGTATATTTTGGAGAATCTTGACAACAAAGCGATAAAGCGCACCTGGAACGCGGATAAATTGAAGAAATATTACAGTTGAGTTCGTGGATAGAGGCTCAATCACCAGTTATTACTCCTAAATAAGGAACAAAAAGCCTCATGGTGACGTGAGCCATTAGTTCTTCTGTTGAATTTATATTATTATTTATAATTCATGTGTTTCTCCTTAATTGAGAGTACGAGTTGGGGTCGATCAGTTCGACACCTGTAACTTGTACAAGTCTCTTTCATCAAGATCATGAATCCTTGTAGTTATTCCCAAAGTTTATTAATAAATATTCTTGCTTTAAGAAAATTACAAGTGGCGTACACAGCATGTGATACCTACTATCCTACAATACTAAACATGTAATCTAACCCTGATTAGGTTGACACAATCACTTTTTGATTATGTTGCATGTTGTGTTGCTTGGATATAACTTGGGAAAAATTTTACCGGGATCGAAATACCGAGGTTTATCTCGGACAATATTATACTTGGCCTTGGAAGCCAAATGAATATATAGTAAGCATGCAAACATTGATTCTGGCCAGAACGCGATAATATGTGAAAAGCAAGTATTGGATGAAAATATTGTATGAGTACATGAATAAAGTCGAGAATAAACCTGACAAAAGCACGGCAAAAATAAATGCACAATATAAACAGCTACAAATATAAAATCGGCATCCTGGCCCTTTATGCATCCCCCCGGGGGTCGAACTTGTGCTTCAGGTGGGTTCGCAGAGGTCGGCTCATCTTCCACCGGATCTTCGGGTATCTCCATTGAATCTTCACTGGAAGAAAGCGCCACCAGCTCGCCATCACCAATATATGATTTGAAATGCATATCTGAAGTATTTAGTTCAACCCCGGGATTCAAAAAGCGGATCTGTGCCAAGGCATTATTGAAAGAAGCCTCCATGGATTCGGCAAGCTGAGACCTTACATAATTAAGTTCGGCCTCAGTAGTAGCTAACTCTTTCACCTTCTTGTCGTGCAACTTAATCATGTCGTTGCAACGATCAGAAGCTTGCCGATATTTGGCCTGGAGAGTATAGACTTCGGATGCCATGTTGGCCGCCGATTCTTGGGATTTCTCTGTCTCAGCCCGCGATGCCTTGAGCTCGGCATGAAAGGCTTCCAATTCTTTAGCTGTGTTACTTCGAGTCAGCAGAAGCTCCTCATGCAGCTGTTTATTCTCTTCCCGAGAAGCTTCAACCTTGGCCGCCATTTTGCAAGCTTTGGTATTTAGAGTCGCTAGACTTGCAACCAAAGTGGCACACTTTAGCGTGCCCAGTTCAATTTGACTAAGCTCTTTATTTCGGCCTCCAAGAACGGCACAACCTCAGTAAGTCTTCTCGGTGCCCGAGCAACTTCAAAGAATTCTTGGGTGACACCCTTTTGCTAGAGAGATCTGGGTGCCAACTGAATACTTGGAGCTGAAGACTCGAAAACCACGGGAGCCGAGGATCCAGAGACTGTGCGGGCCAGGGTAGCGCTAACTGGTGCTGATAACCCAAGTTCAGAAAGTGGAGCCTTGGTCATCGGATCTGAAGGAGTAGGGGCTGGGGCAGAACTAGTAACTCTCCTCTGTTGCTTCGACCTCTGCATAGCATTTAAATGACCAGGAGCAGGGGGGCCGGGGTCATTTGGAAGGAGGAGGTTGAGATGGTGGTTCAGTAACAGGCTCAGAAGACCCCGGGGCCCGGGCTGCATCTGGCAATGCCTCGGAGTCAGATTGACCCATCTCAACAGCTGCAAAACAAAGTACAAGGACATTTTAGACATTGAACAATATAAATCAATCTTGATTATCAATATATTCCTATGGTGACATAAAGGAACCCTGACTGACCATAGCGGATATAGTGAGCTATGTTTGGTTGACCGTGTGACTCCTTATAAGTAGCTATCCGAGTCACGGAAGAAGCATCGGAGTCTGATAACTCGGTCTCGTCAACACGATACGAGGAAGGGGGAAAGTCATGATGGGCATGGGTCTAGTACAATGGAAATTTCCATGGCACTGTTTGTGAGTCAGGGGAACAAAGAAAAAAGGGTTGTCGACCGGGTTCGGCGACAACCTTGAAGAATTTATCCTTAAAATTCTTAAAGGATTCGGCGTACACGGCAAAGAGTCTGCGATCATTACGACCTCGGATGGAGGTCCACCCCTTCCTATCGGCAGGCTCCTTACCCGATCGACCGGTATGAACAGTAAAGAAATAAAAGAATAAAGAAAGGGTACAAGGGACTTCTAACTCTTGACAGAAGAATTCAAAGGCTTGCATAAAAGTCCAACTGTTGGGGTGAAGCTAAGAAGGAGCAACGTGCAGATGATCCAACACTTGTATCTGAAAATCAGAAAAAGGAAATCGAACCCCCAAACGAGTTACCACATCCCTATAAAATAAGAAGTCAGGTTCGTCCCCTTCCCGGGCAGAGCAGATGCGTTCATCCGAGCAGGGCACACGAATACTAAAACCCTCCTGATTCCCAACAGGGAGCGTGGCAACGCTCCCCGGATCCAGGACTGAAGTTTTGTGAAACACCTCATGGGTAACCCAAGGATACTTGGTGGCTAAGACAGGAGAAGGAAGATGAGATTGGGACCCAGCAGATTGAGATTCCCTGACTACTTCCACTGATGATGTGTCCATGATTACCTATGACAATAAATAAAGAACAATAATCAATAAAGCATACCTGGGAAAACCTGGTGGGTGCGAGAATCTAAACCCGACAAAGTGTCAGCTGGGGCCGATGATACCCCGGTCCCACTCGATGGAGTGTATCTCGGTATAAGAATTGGGTTATGCCAACATAAATCAAGCAAAGCATCGGCTTGTTTGTCATGACCAATACTTGCAAGGCACATAAATTCTTCAAGACATTTGGGACATGGCTTGAATCGAGTTTTGAAATGACGCTCCATCGCATTGTTCTGTTCTAAAGAACCTAATGCGGCAATTTTAGAAGAAGTCATGGGACCTCCAAGAGGCACCCTGGATTTTGATGGCCCTAATGGTGTCCTAGACTCTAGTTGAGTTGCTAACCCTAATGTTGGGGGATTGAGAGATTTAACGAGACAAATTTCAGAACTACCAGGACCAAAAGATACACGCAAAAGGGTTTTCTCTCGTTCCTCTTCTGGAAGAGGGAGGCCAAAGAACAAAATGCAGCCCTAGGGGGGGACAGTTCTGCGTATATGCGCTTCCTCTTCAGGGGTAAATTCCATCTTAGGAGACTAAAATGAAATGTAGTGTGCGAGAAAGGGATGAAGGGAGAAGAAACTCGAGAGCAAATAGAAACAGAAGAAATATATGGGAGCAAGATAAATCGCAACCAAAGCAATTATAGTAAAAAGCAGAAGCGCAAAAGTCCAAAGCTACAAGCAAGAAAGGAAATGTAGGATACCTGGAATGAGAAAAATCCTGAGGAAATTTGGGTACCAGGGATGGAGAGCGATAGCAAAGTGCAACAAGACCAAGAGAAAACAAGAGTATGAAGATATGAAGTAAGGCACGAAAACTGAATAAAGAGGAAAGGGCGTACAAAACCAAAAAGAAAGATAACCACCAAAACACGAAAAGCCTGGAGTAGGTAACTGACGAATATGAAAAGACGCACAAGGGTAAAATCGTCCAACTTACTCAGAAAATGGGGGCAAAATGGGAGGAAATTCAGAACGCTCATGATTAAAGCGTGCAAAGAAGTGCCAAAGCATTAAATGACCAGGACACGTGTCATCTCTGATACCTAAACAATGATGAAAACATTTCGCACTTTACAAGTGACGAAAGACAGCTAGACACAAGCTAACTCGACAACAACCATACCAAAAGGTCGGCATCAAGAAGAAACTGGGCTTAGAAGGACATTCTGGATTGATAATGAGTAGACGTCTTGTCGGATCCCGGTTATCTAGAATCCCAACCCGGGTCCAACATTATGATGTAGAATCACTACCAATTATATGGAGCGGGAAAAACCTATTAAATGATACATCCCGGCCGTCCAGAATGCTAGACAACCGGGCTGGGGGGCATCTGTTACGAATAGTAGAAGTGGACCCAATTAGAAAGGAAGTCCATTTGAGACTAAGTCAATCCACTCTTTTAGCCAGCGCCAGTAAGGAGAACGTGGCCTCAACCGCCCCAAGCAACTAACTGAATATCTCAGCCAAGGTCATGGGGAAATCTCCCCCAAATAACTCCCAGGTCAGTGGTTATAAATACAGCTACTTTCAGAGAATAAGGTACGCAACATTTACTCTCTATTTCGTTTACATTGTGCACACACCTCACACCATTGGTGTTGTCTAGCAGTGATCTTCTTCCCTGAGATATTATACCTTCATAAATATCTCCAGAGAGAGTGTTGATCCTATATCAACTTCCCAACATACATTGTTGGACATTCTTGTTCATCACGAACAGAACAAAATCCAAATTTTATTCCCTAAAATTGGAGACAACTTGTAGTAGTGTTATTCTCTTGTCATGGCATTGTCTTCCCTTAAGGCCCCTACAACTTCATGCATTGTCTTTTTAAATCCATTTAACTCTGTGTTTTGTTTTCTTTAGAGTAAATTACATTAGTAATTGCTTAAAAAAAATTACTTACACACAATATTTCTTCTTATTTAATGTTTACACTAACTTCCCATATAGGAGTTGTTGGTGTAATATTTTCAAGCATTAAGGAGAGTTAGTGTAATATATTTTATAGTAATGTTTTCAAACATTAAGTAAAGTTAGTGTAGGAAAAAAAAAGTGATGTGTGTAATTCATAAAAAGCTCAAAAGTTCAAGTGTAATTTATTATTATCTTGATTGTCATACTCTTTGGATTTTTTCTTGCTATAACTAATTATCGTCAATGAGGGATCTTATTAATATATGTCAAGAGTTGAAAAATTGTTACTCTCAATACCATTGTCATAAGCATCAAATTTCTTTTTTGCTACCTTATTCCTAGACATACAAGTATTGTGGTTATCAATAGATTTGATGAAGTCTTATATAATAGTTAAATAATCGCATTTTCTTATCTCAATTATAATCTCAACTTCCTTTCTAGTAGTTCAAGAAATCTTATATAGTTTCATCATCTCATAATTTGTAATTGGAGTATTTTTCGAACAAGTCACTTTGGATTTTGATGGGAAAAAAGTTTCTTAGAAGTGAGCTTTTGAGTTCATTATCAACAATGGTGGCATTGACATCGAAGAGGATTACCCCTACCAAGGTGTTGACAGTATATGTGATTGTAAAGTCAATCTTAGCTTGATTATTTGATAAATTAACAAATGTTGGTAGTAGTTTCATTGTAGTGCTTATATTTCTCTTCTTTATATAAAAATGCTAGAATTAGTATAATTGATGATAACGATAGTATTCCTACCTAGGATGAGTTGATCTTGTAAAAGTCAGTAACAAATCAACAAGTGAACATTTTCATTGATGCGAGCTTTCAAACATATACATCAATAGGTTTCCAAATTAATTTGACTTTAAAAGTAAAGTTAGCATTTAACAATGCATTATATCTAAACTAAATCTAATGAGATACATTGAGAATATTGTTTATTTCTCAAATATAAATTACATTAAGATTGTTTCTTGTTTCCTTCCTTAACAGAATGTGCTCTATTTGTCTATATTTTACCAAAGTATATTCAAAAGAGAATGCAAGACAAAATTAGACTATTGTGTTATAGTTGTTGGTTATACAACAAAAGATGGATTTGACTATTGGATTCTAAAGAATTCATGGGCCACAGACTAGGGAGGGGAAGATTAGATAAATATTGAAGTAATATAGGACGCACATGTAGTAAGTGTAGAATTCCAATCTGAGCTTCCTATTCTATAAAGATGCTAAGAGCATGTTGAGTACTATCTTTGTAAAGGAAACAACTCTTGCAAATTTGTTAAGTCAACTTTCAAATGTTTTATGTGCTGGAACAACCTTTTGATGGTTCCCCATTTTGAATTTCAAATTCAACTCATTATCTATTATTATTTATCTTTGGTATGTTACCAATTATATCATTAGTTTCTGATTTATTGTTATTATATCTTTAAAAGTATTATTATGCTATCTTTAGTTTGTTAGCTTCAAACTTCTATATATACAAGCCTTGTACTCTCAATTTACATCAATAAAAAAAATTCAACTATTTCCTTTTACATAATATCACAAGCCCTCTAAGCTTTAAAGCTTTTTTTTTTCAATCCACAAATGGCCTCCTTTATTATTTCATTTGCCAAATCCATCAACACTTCTTTCTCACTAGTTGAGTTTAATCTTGCCAGCAATCCCCCAGTCAAACTAAATGCAACCAACTATCCCACATGCCAGAAGCAAATTATGCATCCCTTCATTGCCAACAACCTTGTTGGCTATGTTTCTAGGAAAATTATTTTCCATCTAACAACCATTACTGATGGAGGTCCATTGCAAGCTAAAGGTCTAGAATGAGAGCTTGAAGCACTTTCTTTGGTGAGCTTTAAAGGACCCATGGCAAGAACTAGAACCCAAGCACTTCAAGACCACATCAAGGCTAACTTGGATAAGCAAAAGGAAGCACACCAACTTAAGGATAACAAGGGATGGATTTTAATGTGTCAAGTTCAATTTAATTCCAATTAAATCTAGCACTTCTTAGAAGCAAAAATAGTTCTAATAAAAAGGCTTTTTAGTGCATTTGTGTAAAGCTTTGTAAGTGCACTTGTGTGTGAACTGTGGGCTACACTTAGAGGCTGAAAACTTCACCTTAAGCCTTAAAATACTGCACCATTTCACGAAATTAGGACAGCCAAGGTCACCTTGGGGAAGCTTGCATTTAGGCTCCATTAGTTGCATTTCAAAGCTTCATTTTAATTTGCATTTCCCTTACATTTGCTTGTAATTTTGTGGCCTATATATGGCTGCCCAAAAACTGTTGTAATCAACTTTGATGTCATTTTATGCAATCTGAAAATTGTGTAGAGAGTTTCTCTCTTGTTATTGTGCAATAACCTCTTGTTTCTTATCAATGGCTTCATGTTATTGTGGTGATTCTTCCTAGACTTATTGGAAAACTTTTCCATGGTGTCATCCATCTTCATCTCTTACCTTTTCATCTTCCATTACTGCCATTAAAGAAAGCTTCCAGCCCAAGGTTTCCATGTGAAAAGTGTTGAATGCTTGTGTTCTTGAAGTTGCTTGAAGATTGGGTTTCATGACAAGGTAGATTTGGGGAAATTCTTGTCTAATGGGTTTAGACATACATCAATTACAATCAATGGTGTTGAAAGTATGAATCTTGAATCACTCTCATTGGTGTTGCTAAGACAACCAAGTGTCTCTTGCTCTCCTTGGATCATGTGGACTAGAGGCACATATAGTCATGTCCTCTATTGACTCATCTGATGATGCATGGAGAAAACTCAAAAAGTCTTATTTCAATCGCTCTTATGCTAGAATCATGTCCCTCAAGGGGCACCTTCCCATGATCTACAAAGGATCTTCTTCTTTTCATGATTACCTTCGCCAAAGTCTTATGCCAATCTCTCTCATGCTAGAATCATGGTCCTACCTTCCTTGAATTCAACACTTTAATTCAACTTCGTGACACCCCATTACAAGTTGATGAATTGTTTGATAAACTTTTTAATTCTAAAATCTATCTCTAGATGGATGATCAAGCCAATGTATTTGTTCCAGCAACTACTAACCTTGTGCATCGTGTGAATCACCAATCGAGTCAGAGCTACAACATCATTCTCAATTCTCTAAAGGTCACAAGTCTTCATCTTCAACAAACACTGGTTATTCATCAATTGTTTTCCAATTTTATGACAATATTGGTCACATTACCAAACAATGCTACAAAATTAGTGGTTACCCTCCCAAGTCGAGTTCAAAACCATCTGCACATAATGTGTATAGGCAAAACACAATTACTCCCCTTGGCTTTTGGACTTCGGTGCTTCCAATCATGTCACCAATGTTCTTGCAAATCAAACTTTTGTCAAAAGAATCTTGTGAGGATGAGCATCTTTTTGTTGCTAATGGTAAACCATTTTCCATTTTAAATACTAGTAATGCAAATATAATAACTCCTACAAAGTCCCTTGCTCTTAATAATGTTTTGCATGTTCCTAACATTACTCAAGATCTTGTTTCATTTCCCAACTATGTCAATCTAATGATGTGTCCATTGAATTTTTTCCTTGGCAATTTCAAATTAAGGATTTAAGGACAGGGAGGATGTTGCTGCAAGGAAACAATGAAGACAACCTTTACAAGTTGTCTTATTTCCATCTCTCTGATCGAATAAACCACGCAATGAAATCTACTTCCACTGAATTGTGGCACCATCGACTTGGTCATCTAGATTTTAGAGTTGTTAGTCATGCTCTCAAGCATCAGAGTCTTTCATTTGTTCCATCCTATAATAAATGATTAGATTGTTTAGCAAATAAAAGTCATAAGCTGTTTTTTACTAAGTCCAATTTGTCAAGTCAGAGTCTTTAGATATTGTCTTTTCTGATTATGGGGCTCCACTATTGTCAATTCAATAAATGGATATTCATATTATGTTTTTTTATTGATCATTTCTCAAAATATGTCTAGTTATATCCAATGAAACACAAATTAGATGTTTATGTCATTTTTTCAATTTTTAAATCCTTAGTGGGGAACCAATTAAATTGTTCAATAAAGACCTTATTGTTAGATTCAAGAAGCTGAAGACAAGGAATCAAGGCTGATGGAAATAATTCGGTTTTGATATTTTTACATGCCCACTCAAATTAGATGGCATATGTAATTTTGGCTAAAGCTTAAGTTCACTAAGATAAATCCTTATAATCCTCTGCAGCTATTAAGTAATTCATGCATACATACATTCATACATAGGTTGATAATCATATTAGTATGTACAAATAAATAGAATTGCATAAGTACATCTAAACAAGCATAAAATAAATTTACACTGTTTTAATCGATTACGTGACACAAATAATCGATTACCAGCTTGTTTGGATTTCTGGAAAATGGCTTAAGAACAGTTTAATCGATTACCGTTTTCTTGTAATCGATTAAATAGTCTTGACACAGATTTATGAACACTGGTGTAATCGATTATCTGTGGAAATAATCGACTACATAAGGCTTCTGCATAATTCAGTTAAGCATGATGAACTGGTTTAATCGATTATCAAATACTCGTAATCGATTAAATAAGCCTGGTAGTGTTTTACACATATTCTGGCGTAATCGATTAATTGGTGTTATAATCGGTTACCTCTGCTTGTAAAGAATATATGTATTTCTGGCGTAATCAATTACAAGGCATAATAATCGATTATTATGTTCGTTCAAGATTTCCAAAACTATCATGAACAATTTAATCGATTAAGTGTGCGGAATAATCGATTACAGTTGATTAAATAATCGATTATCATAGTAAAATAATCGATTACAGTCTATTAAATCAGTTTTTTTATAAATAGGAAAGCTATGTCACTGAGAAAAACAGAGATTAGAAAGAGAGCTTTCGTGACTATCAGTGTGTTTACATTCTCTAAATGTTCAAAAGGGTTTAAAACTTCATTTTAAGAGTGTTGATCATTTGAGTTAGATTCAACATGATTGCTTAGTAGAAGATCTCATTGTGTGTGATCATTCATGTAAAGAAGTGATTCAAGAAGGTTCAAGAAAGCATTTCATACATCATCTCAGGTTGTATAATTCGTTCATGTCCTTTTTGCTACAAAGGAAATGAGGTGATATCTTTCTTGTATCTTAAGTTTTAGTATTTTGTAGTTTTGTTTGGAATTGTTGTAATCTTTGTGAATTTTCCATATAACATTTGGGGTTCTTTAAAGCTGTACTAGAAAGGGTTTTTCTAGGGGTTAAACAGACAGGGGATCTCTGGTTCTAGGTCTTTTGAGAAATCTAGGGAGTAGATTTTGAGTTTTGCCTAGGGTAGGTGAAAGAGACCTTGTTGATTGCTTGTAAAGAACTAAGATTTGTTATAGTGGAACTCTAACCTTGGTTGGGTTAGAAGATAAACTGGATGTAGCCTCCGGGGTTGAGAGGTGAACCAGTATAAACTTGTGTGCATTTAAGTTTTGGTTTGTGTTTCATTGAATTATTGAGATATTTGATTTGTGTATCATTCAAACTTTAATTTAGCACAAGAGTTAATTGATTGGTGAAGATAATTGTTTTCTAAAGTATTTTGATCTAAGATACGATCCAAATTAATTCTTCCGCTGTATATTGATTTGTAAGAAATTTTCAAAAAGGGGCAAAAACCAATTCACCCCTCCCCCCTCTTGGTTTATTGGATTAGGTATTCATTGTATTTTCACTTATATTCTGACAATGGTGGTGAATACATATAGCTATGCTTTTTTGTAAGTAAAAAATGGAATCACTCATCTAACAACTTGTCCATACACACCTCAAAACAATGACAATTTCCGAAAGAAAACACCATCACCTAGTCGAAACATCTCGTTGTCTTCATCATGCCAACCTTCCACCTAAACTATGGTATTACTTACTCCAAAATGCCACCTATTTCATTAATAGGCTACCTACACCTAGTCTCCACATGACTTCTGCTTTTAAAAAATTGTTTAATCAATCCCCAAACTATGTCAAACTTAAAACATTTGGTTGCTTATGTTATCCTTAGCTAGTTCCCTACACATGAAACAAATTGGCTGCCAAATCACAACCTTGTGCCTTTCTCGGTTATAGTTTCAGTTAAAGCACATACATTTGTTTCAATTCAGTTACTCAGAAAACCTTCATTTCCTGTCATGTCTAGTTTTTTGAAAATATATTCCCTTATTTCTCCATAGTGTCATCTCACTCTATGAATTCAAATTTGAATTTCTATTCCCCAGAATCTCCCCCCAATACCACTCTTACAAACTTTGATATTTTCGAAACAACCTCCATTGAAAATCCAAACCTTCCCTCTACCTCAAACTGCCCCACTACCCCTAACCCAAATGCTTCAAATCCTCCACCACATATCTCTTTCACACCTTACTTACTAATAACCACCTCTCCTATCCACAATGAACCTAAACCACAAATAGACCCACATAACCTTTCTAATCCATCCCAATTTATGCAAGCTCCCTTCCCAATTGCACCTCACCACCCAATGGTGATTATATCCAAGAATGGGATACACAAATAAAAAGAGGTACACAATGTCAAGAAATTCCTACTACAATTTCCTATAGAGTCATCATGTCCTTCTCAAGCTATCAAATCATCTAAATGGAAATGTAACATCCCCGATTATCGACTTCTCGGTGACTTATACTCTACGGTAATTCACACGTTGACACTTCACTCAAATTTCTTATTGATTAGAACCCTTTATCGATCGGAACTCTCTGTAGGTAATCATTTTTTAGACATCGAACGTCTACTTTAGCTGCTTTTAGAATCAATGATTATCCCCACAAACCAACACGAGATTTTTTAGTGTGTTTTGTTCTCACTTACACATTTTCTTGGAAACTTCCAAGAAGGTCACTCATCCCATATTTACTCCAAGCCAAGAACACTTAAATGTAGAGTTCTTAAGTGATGAGATACCAAAAAGTAAATGCATCTTATTGTTATAGGTAGTACCAATTAATTCATTTAAGTCATCATCAACTGTACAATCTCATACCTGCACAATTGTGGATTTGTCTCATTCTGATGTGATTCACAAGCAGCGTTACATCCCTTCTAGCTTTCGCTTGGTTTGTTCTCAAATCACACTATACTAGAGAAAAGTCTGCTCTGATAGCATAAGTAACATCCCTGATTGTTTATTTCTCAATGGCTCACTCTACAATACTTCACGTGGTGACACTTCACTCATGGTCAGAACCTTTCACCAGTCAAAAACCTTCATAGGAAACCATTTCCAAGACCTCAACAATTTTATTTGACTTCTTTTAGGATCAATGATTGTCCCTATAACCAACACAAGACTGTTCAACGCACTTTGTCTTCACTCACGCGCTTTCTATCCCAGAAGGTCACCCATCCCATATTTGCTCCAAGTCAAACATACTTAACTATAGAGTTCTTAAGTGATGAGCTACAAAAAAGTAAATGCATCTTATTGGTATAGGTAGTACCAATTAATTCCTTTAAGTCATCTTCAACTACATTGTTTCATTCATGCATAATCTTTTAATTCGTCTTATTCTGGTCTGATTCGCACAAGGTGTTACAGGAAAGCTATAATGAGTGATGAGTTCAATGCCCTCTTGTCTAATGGCACATGGACCCTTGGCCCCATGCTCTTTTTACAATATCATCAATTGCAAGTGGTTTTTTTTGTCTAAAAAGGAACATTGTTGGCTTAATTGCATGCTACAAAGCTATATTAGTAGCAAAAGGTTTCAATTAGTAGCCTGGTGTGGATTACACTAAGATTTCCAATCTTGTGGTAAAGCCCCAAACTATTAAACTAGTGTTATGTATTGCTCTATCCTACAATTGGTCTTTGTCTCATAGATGTCAATAAACGAAACTATTTCTGAAGACATCTACATGGCACAACCTTATGACTTTGTTCATCCACAATATCCTCATCATACCTGCAAATTGAATAAAGCACAATATGGATTGAAATAGCCTCCCCAAGCTTGATACAATACCTATGCTTTTTAGGAAGAATTTAAAAGGAACGAAGGTAGTAATTTCTTTAATCTTAGTAAATTAGTTAATTAAGTCTTATAAAAAAATTAACATGAACATGAAATTTCTTTCACAAATAAACTTTTCTATCATATTATTATTTTTAAAATTTTTAAACTCTTATAATTTGGCCATTATAATAAGTGTTTTTCAATTTTTTGTTGCTATCGTGAAAGGTACTAGACAAGATAAAATGGGTGGGAATATGAAAGTTGGATAATCAATCTCCATTAGAAAGTTAAAAAATTTTAAAAAATAAATATAAAAATCTAGTTAACATTTTTTTTTATTTGAAACTAAATTTCTCATTTACTTTATTTTCTCTACTTCATTATACATCTGCATTTTTTTCTACTGCATTACTTGAAGTCTATTTTTTTCTCCAGCTTGAACAAAATATACTTTCTTGTGACTATAGAACATTGTATATGATATATTTTATGTGTACTTAGAAAAAAAATAACTTGTTCAACCATAAATGGTTTTGAATTATAGTTTTACTTGTTGGTCATATCATAAGTTATGTGAAGATCAAAGATAAAGTAGTAGATTAAAATAATCACAATGCACACCAAATGAGAGTTTGTAGATTGATTTTGAGTCTTAAAAACAATGCAATCCAAACATTAAAACAACTTGTTTATTTGATTTTTTTTTATCAATAGGAATCGAAGATAGAATTCAGGGATTTACAATAACTACACCCTGTCCAACCAATTGAGCTATACCCCCTTGACATTATTTGATTTGGATGACTTTCTAAAAAATGATCAAATTTAATCCAATAAAGTGAAATTTGGATCGGATGGTTTAGTTTCACAAACATATCCTTACAATTATCATATCCTTACAAACATTTTTAATTTCATATTAATGTACAATTTTAACTCTAAATATTAAACTTAATAGAATCTTTTTTTGAAAAGTTAAATTTTATAGCATGTTCACATAGTAAATATTGTCAACTAAAGAAATAACATGTCAAATCATACAAGTGTTTATTTAGTGAATTTATTGTTATAAAGGTGTGTGGTTTTTATGTAGCAAACAAACTACAAAACCAAATCCAACAACACTAGCAAGTAAACCAATAAATATATTATTATATTATCAAATTTCACTTCTTTCTCTTTATAAGTACAATGCCCAAAAAAATGATTTATATAAGTATATTAGTCAACCTATAAAATTAGAATGAGTTGTATAACCTAAAAATAAATCAACAGCAAGTAGTTTTTGCAAACATTTTTCTTAACATACAAAGGACTGTGTACACATTCCATCAACAAGTAATGTACAACCCCAAATAGCCAAAGCTTCATTTAGCTAATTGACAAAATATTAACTAATAACATATATTAGTACAATGTAGTAATATTTTAGTTCAATTCAATTTTATTTGATTTTGGAGACTCTAACTGAAAACTAGACCACCCCATTGATTGCACCAAAAAAAATGGTCCAATGGAATTAAACAGAATAATTTGCATCAATTTTCAAATTTTTTAGTGTTTATTTTTTATCGAATTTGATTTGATCACTCATACTCCAAATTTAATGAAGGCATTGTACTCCAAAAACCCCATGAGAAAGACATTTGTTGCAACCACCAAGTATGACAACTATGAAACAAGTAGAAACAACCCAAATTATGTAATTTTTAAGTTTTATAATTTTTCTATATATTTTCAACGACTAATAACTTTAGCTTTATTCTTTGGAAATATTGTTGGAACAATTAGAATGAAACTTTCTATTGAATTGGTTTAGTTTTGAACAACATAATAACAATTATATAGTTTTAATGAATAACCAAAAATCACATAACAAACAGAGTAATAGTTACATTGTTTACGAATAGTAACATTGACAATAAATCTTGACCTCTCGAATTTCTACCAATAATTAATTTTACTAAACTTGGTAACACCTTCATGCTTTGATCACATGAAATTATTGTGAAAATTTGTAACTAATATTATCACATGAAATAATGTACTCTTACCAAGACATGTAGGACAAAAACACATACAAGAATACCAACCTAACTACATGACTACCTAATGTCTTAGATCTTGGAAATTTAGCTAGTTCACATGCTTCCGCACGAGAGAATCAATTGTCTTTGCTTCTCACTTTTTACAGGCAAGTAAATAATATGATACATATTCAATTTACTAAGGTCGTTGTTAAAGCAAACAATGTTTAAAGGAATCAATATTTATGTGGTGAGTATAATGTTTACAATATTTGTAAAGTATTTTTTTTTGGGCAGTAAGAACATAACAATAAGATAAAAACCTTTGGGTAGAAGAAAATATTATGTGAATTTGTATACTAAAAAAATGATACCATGCAAAATAGGTGGTCATAGATGGAGGTCAAATTAGAATATTATAAGCAACAAAAAAAGGATAAATTGCTATGCATATAATAATGTAATGTTATATGATAAATTGATGTAATAAAGACATGTGAATGGATCAAAATATATTTTTTAATTTAGAAAAAAAAATAATTAAAAGACTAAAAGGTATTTCAATCTTCCAAATTTGTAATTATTTAAACAAAAAATCTATAAGTGATAATTGTGAATAAGCACGATAACGGGGATAAAGCGGGGATGAGTATGTCATTCATCGTCCCTGTCCCTATCCCACTCAATGAATTAAAACAAAAAACAAAATAATTAAGAGACAAAAAGATATTTTAATATTGTCCAAATTTTGTAATTATTTAGCACCAAAAAATGTATAAGTGATTATTGTAGATAGCTATGACAACAAGCAGAGCGATCAAGGATGGACATGTTGTTCCCCTTCTTCATCCTCATTCTCACTCTTGTCTCCATCCATAATCTCTATGGAGGATAATTTTTGTATCCACCCCCTCTTCGCATTCAGGGAAGGTATATATGTCTCATTCCAATCTTTGCAGGCTCCTACTTTAAAACAATATATTTGTAGATTGTTTAATTTTAAATTTAAAACTATTTTAGATGTCATTAAATTGAATAAGCATTTAAAATGAAATAATTCATAACATAAACTCAATCGATATCAATAAAAAAAATGTCAAGTCTCATAAAAGGATTTAAGATATTTTCAGAAAACATAAGTAATTGTTTAATTTTTTTTTTTTTTGAAAATGTAGAAAGAGTATGAGTATTCAAAACATATGTAACAAGTCAAAGGGGATTAGTTCAATTGGTTGAGCAAGGGTGTGAGTTGTTAAAAACTCCCTAACACATATATATTGTTAATTAATATATAAGAATCAATTTATATGAATAAAAATATGAAAGGTTTAACCTACAAAAATTCATTAAAATCAATTGGAGACAAATGAAGTTTTAGTATCTTTCCATGTACAACAAATTCATTCATCTACAGAAATTTGAAACTTGTTAACTACACATTACATACTCTAGCTACTTGCCAACACCATGTAACATTGCCTTTATAACAATACACATATTAGTACAACACTAAATGGATACCAGAATCATAACATGTTTCCTTCATTTTGTCTGAGCATCCAAAAATCATACCAAATCACCACCATACATGAAACATAAAAAAGTGCCCTCAACCAAGTGTACTACCAAAACTTTATAAATTGATACAACCAAAGTTTCTATCTGGTTTTAAGCTCTTATGTTGCTTTCTCTTTGCTTCATTCCTTGCTTTTGCTTCTCACCAACATAGAGAATCCTCCAATTAATGTCAATTGTATAGGAAAATGTTGATAACCAATTTGGTGTTTCATAAATGTCCATGCGTTGAAACTTTAGAGGCATTAGCAAGGTTGAAATTGACAGTTAACTTTGGTTCATAAATAATGAAACTGATTAGTTATGAGTATCAACTTGATAATTATTCAGCTTTGTCAAGAACATACACTCATCATCATGCATAGCAAGCAATATAGCAGTGGGATACATCCCAACTAATTGTCATAGTCAACAAACCTGCCAAAGGTGTGACACAAGAAAAAGAAGAAGAAGAAATAAAATGTAGAATTTAAATGAATTGGGAAACTCATGAGTTGGAACTTGTAAGGTAGAATGTAATAACCTTAACAGTTATAGATTGTCATGTGGCCAACTGCACCCCTTCCATTTTCCTTTCTTTAATAGTACCCTGAAGAAGCATCAACAAACACCCAACTGAAAAGAAACAATTTTGATCCCCAAAAACATAAGAAAACATTAGAAGCAACAACAAATATCCGTCACATTGTGTTCATGCATCAATCCGATACTAGTTTATAGTTAATAAAAAATGGGAAACATAAAGAATTAGAGGGAATCACTAACAAATTACCTTTATCTCATTATGAAACTTAGGTCTCCTTATCTTTGGAGATATTGTCATCCACCCTGTCAAATTTGGATTTGAAAAGTATATAGCATTATTATTGAATTTCATTAACCCTCTAGCATTCAACAGCACCAGATATCTAAAACACACCAACATACCTAACAAACAATCAAACAAATACTTCCACAACACAATAAGCAAAAAAATCAACATAAAAGTTTTGAAATCCACGAGACTTTGAAAAGGTCAAAGCACAAACGCAGGAAAAAAAACAAAAACCCTTAAATGATGAAAAGCACACCCGAAGGCACAAATATGTTATCAACATAAGCTCTTCTTCCTTTACTTTACAAAACAAATTCACAATAAAAAAAAATAAAAGTGACAATGCTAACAAAACTTACTCACAGCATAATAAAGGAGTAGATTTTCCCAAAAATAAAAATACTCAAACAATATTTTAGCAGTTGTGAGGCAATTTAGAATTTATCATTTGTATCAATAATTGTAAAAATTGGAAATATCATATAAGAAAAAAAAAACATAGCTTACTAATACCAGTTACCACAATAGAGGTTTGTGTTTTCTATCGGAGATAGCAACAAGGAGAAGGAAAAAGAGGCAAATATGATATGTGAGAAATTAAAAATCGCAAGTCGTTTAGGAAAAAATGACTTTCTTACCAAGTGTGTTGTTTTCTGTTAGAGAGGTCGAGAAGATGAGCCATTGGCAGCCAATGTTTTCCTTTTCCGTCGGAGAAGTAAAGTTCGACGAGAAGGACAAAAAGAAAATGAGTAGAAGGAAAAGAGAGAAGGAGAAAGTGAAGCGAAAGAGGGTTTCAACTTTGTGTAAGTTCTAGCAGGAAGGCCTCACTTTTTGCATTTGGGAATGAAAAATTTTGGAGAATGGAAAGAGAAAGTCTAATTGATTTGATGGGTGTTTTTTTTCTTTGCATAGAAAAGGGTTTCAATTCTCGCATTAATTAGCCAAGTCAATATTCTCAATATTCTTTCACAAGACAAATAAAGTGATGATTAAAAAAATAGTATTTTCTTGTATATTGTTGGTTTAAAAACAAGTCACAACAATAGTCATTATAATAGATTTTTTAAAAAAAAATTTGTTGTCACTAATACTTGAATAATTTTCCATTATTTTCTCTTCAAAATGCATTGTGAGGATGAAATTATGCTATAAATAAAATTTAAAATCTATAATAAATAAATGCTTTTAACATATAATTATATTTCAGACTTTATGATAAATAATTTATATTGTGATATGTTTTATTTTAATCATTGATAATTTTTTTAAAAATCAAATTCATGTTAGAACTATAGATATTGAAAAAGATAGATTAACATATACATAAGAATATATAAGAAGTTAAGATGAGAGTATTCAAATGAATTTAAATGTAAAAGGAAGATGGTGGGCACAAAAATAAATAATTTAACATGTTTAAAAAATCACACACACACATATTATGAGATACGAGATATGTTTAAAATTTAAAATTTAAATTTTTAATTGAATATTATTTTTTATTCTTAATATATTCATCTATTTCTATTTAATCTTTATCTATCTAACTAATGCATTCTCCTAATACATAACATATAATTAAAAAAATGTTTTATTATTCAGTTGAATTTTTATTGTTATAATTCAGTAAACATGTTATGAAAAATAAAGCATCAATCCTTCAATTTAATAATAAAACAAAATTATATATGATAATAATAACAAATAATTATATAAGAGAAAATGTACGTGCTAGAATGCTATTTTAACTAAACTTTTAATTTATTTTAATTTTTAATAGGAACCCAGACTCCACACACATAGCAAGAAGTGTCAATGGTTGTCATGTATGAATGGTGAAGCGCAACATAATCAAAAGTCACTTCAATATGTCACCGTATTGCCTTCTTCTACGGTCCACACAATTTCCATTCAAAAAAGCATACATAATTTCCCTTTTCTGTTTCATATCTTTCATTCTTTCTCTCAAAGACATAACACAAACATATTCCTTCTCCCTCTCCGTTGGTGCCATTGGTGTCGCATCGAATCATCCCACCTCATCTTTCTCTCTTCAACAATAAGCCTCCATTTTCTGGTGACTTCACCACTTCCTCAATATGAATCCCGAGTAGTATGTTCCTATCCCCTCCCCCTTTTCGATTGTTTTAACAATTGCATTCATTTTCAAAATTTTCTTTCTTATTTTTCAAAAGGGTGTATCTAGATGTGCCCAATTTTTCTAGATAGATTTCAATTTTTTGTGTTTTTTTAAGTTGGATCAATTTTTTCTGAAATATGAATGACTTGGTTATGACATTTTTATTTTAATTTGAATACGATGATTAGATATGTATATGCATGTGATTTGAATGGATTGAAAAATTCTAACTTGGTGATTGGTGTTGTATGGCTGGTAGATAATCATGTTACTTAAGCATGAGATTGAGTATTTAATCTCGAGGTTGTTAGATTTGTATACGCATATGATGTGACTTAAATGAAGAGAAAAATACGAACATGGTGATTAGTGTGATATGATTGACAATTAATCATGTGATCAAGGATTCAATCTCTATGTTTATTCTATGTGTATAAAAGAACATCTATAGGAAAATGGATTTATCATGGTTTGAATATTTTGGATTTTGGAATATATTGTTGTTATGGGGATCATCAAGCTAATATTATTCAAGCTAATAATTCACAAGGGTACTAATACTACTACTAGTTAACAATTAGTAGATAATATTTTGTTCTCTCACATGTGAGATTTGGAATGTGATTGCATTAATTTGTGTTCGTGTTATATTTTTTTAATTTTAATTTGAAGGGAGCAAGTGACAAATCATTGTCGTGAAAGATGTGTTTAAGACTCACAAGTTTAAGTTTTTCTTCCTTGTCTTGATTTAGGTATGATTGTGTGTATGTATGTGTGAAATGGTCATAGTTGGTCTTTGAGGTGAGATTCTAAGGATGATTCTTGGTCTATTTTAAATGAGAAGCTTCATGTGATGCGGTTATTTTTGCAGTGACTATCTTTTCAAGCTCCTTCTAATTGGAGACTCTGGTGTTGGTAAATCATGCCTTCTTCTAAGATTTGCTGTAAGTTATCTACTGTTTCTTATTTCCTATATTATGATTATTCTTTATTCTCGCTTTTATGTTTTATTTGTTTTCCTTGCTTTACTCATTGGTCTTTTTGAGTGAAAGTATGATGTACTCATGCACAACAAATAGTCTTGTGTGGTTATCTAAAGTGTATGCCTAGTGTCATTATGTGTGGTTATATAATTTTCGAAGGTTCTGACCTAAATGCATTTTCTTTCCATGTTGATTCATCATGAAGATATACGGTGCTACTCAATATTTTTATTTAAATTTTTAGCTTTATGATAATTTCTATGTTGTGTTATAGGATGATTCATACATTGAGAGCTACATAAGCACCATTGGAGTCGATTTTGTGAGTACAATGTGACACATTTTTGACTTGAACTTGTCTGAAATTGGAACTCATTTTTTGTTATTTTGTGCAGAAAATTCGCACTGTTGAAAAGGATGGGAAGACAATTAAACTACAGATTGTATGTATCGTTTGGCTTGATTTTTCCTTTTTATTTGCTAACATTATACTTTACTTTCAGTAAGCTTGAGATATATGTTTTAATCTTTTGTAGGTCTATTTTCTTTTCCTTTACGGTTTATGTTATTGTTCATTTCTATATTAATTTTTGAGAATTCTTTTTTGAAGCTATTTCGTTCCTCGACAGTGAGACTGTGAGTCACTACAATTCTTGATTATATTGTCAAATCTTTTCTTACGTTGGTTTACAATTGATTCTTTGTAGTGGGATACTGCTGGACAAGAACGATTTAGGACAATAACTAGTAGCTATTATCGTGGAGCACATGGAATCATTGTGGGTGATGATTTTCTTAGCATAAGATTTTAAACATAGAAATTTCCCTGCCTTTGTGGCGATTTTAATTTCATTGCATTTTTCACTAATTGTTTCTTTTGCAGATTGTTTATGGTGTGACAGATGAAGATAGCTTCAATAATGTGAAACAATGGCTTAGTGAAATTGATCGTTATGCTAGTGATAATGTTAACAAACTTTTGGTTGGAAACAAGAGTGATATGACAGCAAATAGAGTTCTCATATGACACAGCTAAAGTATACCCTTAACACATATCACTTTCTGTATATAGTTGTTTGAATGATAATGTTCATGTTTCTTAACCATCACATCTCAACCAACCTCTTTTTTTTTTCTTTTTAGGAATTCGCATATCAAATTGGCATACCTTTCATGGAAACAAGTGCAAAAGATGCTACAAATGTGGAAGATGCATTCATGGCCATGTCTGCTGCCATCAAGAATAGGTACCCACTCCTATTTATTATTTAATGGAAGAATGCAAATATTATAAATAAAATCACTTAAGCTTGCATTTGTTTCAACTTTTAAAAATAGTGTTTTAATGATATAGTTTTTATTTTTAGCTAGAGAAAAGCACTAAAACATTTTTCAGGTCTTTACAGATATAAGACATGACAATTTTGTTAAAATTATACGACACAAGATGACACTGATAAATATTGATAATGATATAAAACAAACATTAAAGTTTAGACATAAATCTTAAATCAACATATAGTTGATGTTTTAAAAAATTGAGTTTAGACATAAAATGCTACTATATTTTATCTAAAATTATTATGGTATTCCCATCCTCTATTTTGGTATCAAAGGTTAAAAATAGAGTATAAAAATTATAAAATGCAACTAGAGAATTTGAAGTGTCCAACTTTCTATGACATGATGCAAGTATATCTTGAAGTATCCACTCTTTCTTGATTGAGAGTAAAGCTCAGACACAAATTAGTTTTCATCTTCCAAAAAGAATAATCAAACTTTAGCATGTTAGTATTCTTTAATTAATTAAAGTTTATTTGATATTGTGAGTTGCTAATAAAGTACAAATGACAAATTTTATTCTCTTATTTTTGTTGTGCATTTTTTTTTCCTTTGATTGTGGATTTGTAAAATTTGATGTGAAAGGTAACATAAAATTCTTTAAAATAAAAGTAAATCAACTTGCTCTCATTTAGATGAAATGCAAAGGTGTTCATAGAACTTCTATATAGCATCTAGTTGTTGGTACAGACAAACAAATACATATGGATGAACAAACAGAAATTGAAATGTGATCATTTGTTTTTAGTTCAGACACAAACAAATAAATATGCATGAACTATAATCAGCATGTAACCTATGTAACTTGTAGCTTTTCAAAGTTATTGAAATTTTTAAAATTTATGTTATATCCTTCCTCTAATTGTACTCTAAGGTTGGCTTTGAAATTGAATAATTACTCTTGTTAAGTAATATAGTAAATTATACTAACACCCCTTGAAGTTTCATGAAATTACACAAACACGTGTCTTTATCTATTCCTACATTAACCCCCCAATTATTTACAAATATAACTGACACCCCTTATATATTACATTTACCCCCTTTAGTTATTTAAAAATATACATTGGCACCCCTTTATTTTTTGAAAACATTACATTGAACGTCTTTGAAGGGAGGTTAGTATAATTGTTAAAATAGTACGAGAGATTTGTGTAATTTATAAGTAATAAAACATTTTATTTTCTTGTTCTGGAAACTTTATCTAATGGTAATTGCATCCTTTATGATGTATGCAGAATGGCAAATCAACCTTCTGCAAACAATGCAAGGCCTTCAATAGTGCAAATCAAAGGGCAACCTGTGGGGCAAAAAAAGTGGTTGTTGCTCTTCCTAACTAGATAGTGCTTCTTGGCTACACTTACCTTTTGCATGTAAAGAGGTGCTATTTCACTAAATAGTGGACCAATGTCACATAATCCGACCCGTGGTTTGGGAATTGGCCTAGATGATCCCATTCTTTACATATATAAATGCGATGATTGTGCTTAGTACATGTTAATAATAAAACTATAATCCTACTCTCATCTACTTGTTTGCTTCAAAACACGTGCCATCTTTTGTGGTTACTCCATGAATGTCATTGAACATCAAAACAAAAAGTTGTGAGCAATAACAAATGGCAAACAATCATGGAGAACAAAGGCAGTGCATGGAGAATCAATTTTACTCGTCTTATTGAATAACATAAGCTTTAAATGTTAAGAACATAATAAGTTTAATCTTGGTACATCAATTTATAACAAACTTAACATGATAAGAATATATTAAATGTTTATCAATTTCAAGCTTGTATTTAATTGTCACTAACTGTTGGAGTACAAGTGTGAGGTGAAGTCTCACATCATATAAGAATGAGAAAGGTTGAATACCATATAAGTGAAGAAAAGATCCATAAACTTGAGCCTTATGGTTTTGGGTTAAAGTGTGGTATCAAGTTCACTTATGTGGTTGCTCATGGTCCATTGCTGTAAATATCCTTGGAATTTAGCCCCATTGTTGCATAACAATTGGTATCAAAGCCAATGGCTCAACTTGGTGACTGGCTCAACTGAGTAAGATGGCAGCGGTGGATCCTTGGCCTAGGGATCCCTTGTATCAAAAGTCTTACTACTGGTGGGTCAAAGCAGTGTGTCTCGTGGGTTGAGCGACGGTGCAAATTGTTAGAGTCAGGGGGAGCTCAAGAGGATCAAGAAGCTGAGTCTCTTAGGCAGTAAAGTGTTTAGGCTTTTTACATGCCAATTCAATTGATTGATAGTTGTAATTTGTGCATGTCTAAGATGAGACTTCTTATGATCCATTGCATAAAGCTCATTCATGTTTTCATAAAAGCATAAGTTTTGTGAAGAAGTTTTTTTTGAAACATAAAGTTTTCATGATTGCATAAAAAGCCAAATGTTCCATGTTTAAGTTTTGGAAAAATATTTTCTCACTGGTTTAATCGATTACCAACAAGTGGTAATATATTATTTGAGATTTAAGAACACGTTAATCAATTACAAGATTATGGTAATCAATTACACAACACAAAATCACATAATGGACTTCCTGTGATAATCGATTACGACATGATGGTAATTACTTGGCAACGTTTTTAAACAAAGACTTCCCGTGATAAACAATTACAAGATTATGGTAATCAATTACACAACACAAAATCACATAATGGAATTTTTGTGATAATTGATTACGACATGGTGATAATTGATTACTTGGCAAAGTTTTTAAACAAAGACTTCCCGTGATAAATGATTGCAAGATTATGGTAATCGATTACACAACACAAAATCACAGAATGAACTTCCTGTGATAATCGATTACACAGCACAAATCCTCAAGTTTCAAGATTCCTTGAGAGTATTTCTTTTTGGGCAAAGTTTCTAAAGAAGATTTTGGATAGAAAGTTCTTAGATAGTTTTCTTTCAACCTTGATTCCAATTTGGTAATCTTTTGCATTCATCTGTAGTGGATCATCAGGTGGTTTCTCTCCACACAACTTGTTTGTAATTTCTTTTTAGAATTTATGTTTGTGTAACTATAGCAATAGTCTTTCTTAAAGCTTGTCTAGAATAGGTGTTTCTAGAGGGAAGAGTAGAGAAGAGTTTTCTCTGTCTTGATCACTAAGAGTCTAAGTAAGTTAGATTTCTTGTTCTTGATCTAGGTTTGATTGAGAGTGATTGTATGAACTTGTAAGAAATAGATTGTTAATAGTGGAACTCTAACTAGTTGGTTAAAAGAACTAGATGTAGCTTCTCTAGTTTGAGAAGTGAACCAGTATAAATCTTGGTATTGACTACTTCATCTTTATCTTTTTTTGTGGTTATTATTTTTCATTAGTTGGTGTAACTTTTCACAATCAACAGAAAACGTTTTGATTCCAGTCTTTAAAGATTGGTGTTTGATTGATTGAAAGTGTTCTTGGATTGTTTTATGATATGATCTTTTTAACTCTGATTGTTTAAGAAATTTTAATTGGCCAAGAACAACCAATTCACCCCCTCTTAGTTCTTGTGTGTTGTTCATACTATTTTCACATGTATCTAGAGTATGTGGGATCTAATGGTCACCATGAAAATACTTGTGGATGAATATGACTTCCACTCGAGGGAGAGGCTACCATATGGATGAAACTCACACTTGAGGGGAAGATTGTTGGAGTACAAGTGTGAGGTGAAGTCCTATATCATGTAGGAATGAGAAAGGTTGAACACCTTATATAATTTAAAGAAAGACTCATAAATCTAAATCTTAATGTTTTAGGTTAAAGTGTGGTGTCAAGTTCACTTATATGATTACTAATGGTGCACTGGTGTAAATCTTTCTAGTGTTTACCCCCTTGGTTGCACAACATTAACAAACTCTCTATTTTTATGAAAAAGTTGATTTTGAAATAGATACTCAATTTTAAGCTTTCCTTTCAAATACTACTATGTCCCTATATAATATTTGTTTAAGAGTAAAATAAGTTTAAAGTCATTATTCTAAAATATTTTTGAGAGAGAAATTTTATTTAAAATTTCAGTTTAAAAAAAGCAAGATTTGGAATATTTTTATAAATTTAAATTTACAGACTTAAGTTTGACCCTTATTTAAGTTTATAAATTTTAATTCAAATATGCACTGATTACTAGATAGTAGACTTACATTAGGTTCTTTCTCAACTGAAAAGCAAAAGCACATTCAACCGCTCAATTAGTTTAAATTTTAATTTCGTTCAATTAAGTTTTATTTATTTATTTATTTGCATGTTTTGTTTTCATACATTTCCATTATTCTAGATCAATTTATTTTATGCCTTTTGATTGTATAAGATGAATGTAAACCGGCAATTAGAAGCGTTACTTTTAGATTGGAAAGTTTAAACGAGTATCATACTTTTTATTAAAAATACTCCAAACATTTTATCAAAATTCGCCCAACCTATTCTATAAGAAGTGAAATAATTGACCAAAGAAATAGATTATGAAAGTCACAAGAAAGGCAAATAAAAAATTAATTCCTTAAAAATATTCAATCACGAGAAGGAATAAAATTTGTATGGATTTAAACTGAAATTAATGATTTTCTTTGACTAAAGAAAGAATGAAGTGACTCAAATGTATTTTTTTAGATGAACTTAGGATATTTATCAGTAAAAAATAAAGGACTAATCTATTGACTTGTTAAGATTCATTTAAAAGAGCTACCTCAACTAATATTTTCCATATATGGAGATCTAGAATGATTATTTTATTTATAAATATTAATTGTTAGAATGTTAAATTTTATTAACAAAAGAGATTAAATTTACGACCTATTTTTCCTTCCCTTCTCCTTACTAGAGTGATTTTAACATAGAGAAGAGACTAGGATTTATGTGACTCTTGCTTTTTCACATATACTCTTCGTAATATACTTGTTAGAATGAATTTTTTAATCACACCATTTTAGAATAATTTTTTAATTACATAGATCTAGGATTAAACTCCTAATCTAATACTTAAAGGACAATATTATCAATTAACTATATAATATCATGTCGGTAGTCAAGTGCGCTTCTATAAAACTAACGAATATTACTCATTTGAGGAAAAATTAGCAAAGATCGAAGACTTTATTTGTGATTTTGAAATTATTTATTCCCATAAATATTAAGGGTATATGCATGAATCTTCTGTTATTATGTTTCTTTTCATATTTGCTTTTGGTTTCATGGACCACATTTCTAAATATAAAGATTAAGAAATACTATAAGACTCTTTCGTAATGAATTTGTCTATAAATTATGTATGCAATGATATTTTTTCCTTAAATTTCCGAGGACAAAAAAAATACTCTACATAAAGTTATCTTCCGCCTCTTGATTTGTAAATATCCTTGGACATACTCATCTGTTTCTGAGTTTTATAAAAGGGACATCTCTTAGGTCATTATAATTAGACTTCTCTTCAGCATATATTCTACTTTTTTTTTAGTGTCTCTTCATATACCATTTATTTTTTCTACGACACCGTTATGAACAGTGCATTTTCAAAATTGCCCTTCGCATTTTAAATTAAATAAATTTAGTGATATAAATGTATATATCGATATTAATTAATTTTTAACATAATTGGTCTATTAGCTCAGTTGATTGGGGCATCGTGTTAGTAACTTGAAGGTCACAAGTTGGATACCTGCATGCATATTCATAATGGTGTAGTAGAAAAAATAAATGATGTATGGAGAAACACTCCTTTTTTTTTTTTGCCTACTCTACCTTTATCTGTTCATGGGGCTGACACCTTCATACTCAGCACTTTCAACTAGAAAACAATACAGTGGGCCTTAGAGACAGAGAAGACTCAGGCCAAATTTAGTATATAATTAGTAGAATTTGACATTTGAATTCGTGAATCAGAATTATATTTTCATGACAATTTTTTAAGATTAAAAATAATAAGTTTGAATTATTTTCATTGGAGTAATGTTATTCATACAACAAGTTGTACAACAATAGCCAGATTAGCAAAAAATTCAAATTTTGATGAGAAAAAAAAAACAAATTCCCTCCCGCGTCAGGTCAGAAGAAAAAAATCAAATTTTAATTAGAAGAAAACAAATCCAGCAACAGATAAAGATCAATTTTGCTATCAAAAAAAGAGAAAGAAAGAAATCAAAATCCTCCCCTCTCCGCCTATTCTTTTTATTTTTAAAATTACATTTATCTCCCTTGAAAGATTCGTATATGCTGCAACTTAAATCATTTTAATATAAAAAAAAATCTCACCAGAATTGATAATTAGTTTAAAGTTCTATTGTGAACTTTGATTTTTTTTAAGTGAAGTTCCAAAGTTGATAATAAGCGTTTAAAATACCATTTATTTACTAAAGTTCAAAAATCAAAAATGTGAAGTTAAAAATTAGTTTTCTAGGACCTTAGAAATTGAAGAGAAAATAGCTATTATTAAGAGATTAATTCATAATTACTCACCATGACTGGTAAACTTTTTTGGTTAGATTAAAATAGAGTAGAGTGTAGAACAGTATAATCTCTGAGAAAGAAAAAAAAGTGAAATTCAATATATCTACGATCGCTTATTTAAGTATCTTTTGTCTAAATTTTTTTTTTCATATTTGTTAAACAAAAAATCATAAATAAGCTTAAATAAACTACCAGTGTGTCTAGAGGAATCCCATGTCAATTTTAATAATTGAAGAAAAAATGAAAAAAAAAATTACTGTTCAAAACTGTTCATAGAGTAAAATTGTTCTTGGATATATTGATATTTTAACTTATAAAACCATACAAAATTTTGACCTACGTTTACAGGAGATCATTCAAGGATGAATCAAACTCATGTTCAACTATAATATTTTTCCAATTTGTCCTTCAACACCACCTTCAAATCTTATAAGTTTTTGCAGTCTTACGAGGTTGTTCGCTTCCAATTTATCAATTTTTTATGTTCGATTATACAACGCACAGAAAACGGATAACGAAAATGATGAAATGTTTAGGTCATTCCTATAAAGTCAAATCTAAAGAAACGCACACAAAAACTGCTCGTTCCACTACTAAAGAGCCTTATAGATCACGTTGCAAATATATTATTCATTTTCAACTTAAATTTTAGTTCCTTACAAACCAGCAATTTTATATTACGCATTCAATGGGTGACAAGAAACCATTGGTTCTTAGGAGGAAAAGTCCCCATAAACTAAGGTTCAGTTTGAGACCAGAACCATAAAACAAATGGCAGAATTAAAAGCTTCCATATGAATTGAAAACTTGTTCTCTACCTGATCCATCTACTTCGGGAAAATGAAATTGCGTGATATGATGTTTACCTCAATACCAAAACTAACAACACTCAACTACTAATTTAGTTTAAAGCAAAACATCATGTAAAATCTCAAACTGTAGGACTCAATAAAATTTGATGAAAATGGTGTTAAAAAACTTAGTTTTTTAAAGATTGATAAAAAGTGTTACTTGCTCCGTTCTTATTTATAAAAGCCCAACTTTCTAAACTTATTTATTTCTTTGAACAAGACCCAATACATATTGCCACATGCATTAATTATTTTTAGACTAAAAATACCCTAATTAAATAAGAGATTTAGAAGAAAGACAAGCATTGATGACAATGGTATTTTTGGAAAAGTAAATAAATTTATGACGGACGGAGGTAGTATAATACAAGCCCTTACCATGTTTTCAAGAGCATCAACTCAACTTAGAAAGAGATTCATTTTCAACTTCATAAATTTAGCTTCTTTAAAAGCCGGAAAAGCATTTACGACAATGCCATTGAAATTTAATATTATGCACCCTTATGGGGTGCCAAACCACCACAGGTTTTTGAAGAAAAAACTTGTCCATATATCAAGGTTCAGTTGAGACTAAACCCATAACTGTTCTGACTAGAATATAAAGGGCATATATAACCCAAATTTCAAATCAAAACTGAGAATTCAATCTATAAATAAAACGAAACTCAACAACATTTGTCTTATCCGCCACCATATAACCCCCCGGAGTGTCGAACCACAGTAACCGAAAAACACAAGGAAAGGCTACAACGTATGAAGAACAACCTAAATTTACATCTTAAGACATAGAAGTCAAAATAATAACCCTTCTAATTCAGGAAATCCAACTACCAAAGTTTTTTTACTGCTCAAGTTCAAATCAGAGAGAACCCAAAATTGACAAAAAAGGACAGGGAAATGTCAGAAGGGTTCTGGAAAACCTCACTTGCCACCCAAGGTTGGGAATTGCCCGGGATCCTCAATTGATGGAGCTGGAACATTGCTATATGCATTTCCACTGTAACCTCCTCTAGAACCACGGCCACGTCCCCGACCACGTCCACCAGAGTAGTACCTTTCCCCTTCAGCTGGCTTCAGAAACTCAGTGATGTTGACAGACTAAGAATATGAAAAGTCCATTTAAAAAACAAAGTTAGGAGAACCAGCAGAAAATGTGCAAATAAGATTGATAGACCGAGACATGAAGGATGACAATTCATTGTTAAGAATCCTTTTAAAAAGCACAAGTTGGATATAATTTAAATGTCATAAGGGAAAAAAAAAACATACAAACTAATACAAGTGGAATGAAAATGAACAATAGAATCAGGGCACATGGAAACAAAATGGTTATTAAATATAAGCTCAATAACAGAGTGACAATTTGATTTCTGATCATTGATTCCTATGGTCACAAGTTCGTATGAGGGGGGTAGGATAAAACCAGTTTAAATTATGAAGTGGATAAGAAGCACAGTATATACATAATTCATAAAAAAATGTCTCATTTAAATCTACAAGGCAAAACCACATTTATCACTTATATTTCATTTGCCATAATAAGTAACAAAACAAATTATGACTAAAAACATAATCCAGACAGAGACAATACTAGTCTTGAAGGAACCGATATCAATATCAACACACTTGGCTAAATACACCAAGCTAGCATAACTACAAAACCAAACATGGTGTGGTTACGTCATTATGAACCTTTAATTTCAAAACAAAAATGAAATATGAAAGTTGGATAATGGCATATGAATCTCTTCACTGTAACAACTGACCAAACTGCCACAATATATAATCACAAGAAAAAGCAATTAGGATTAGATCCAAAACATCAAGGCTAATCAGCATGTCCAGGTCATCATACACAGAAATACTATGGGTTGCTTCCAGTATAGAAAAGCTGCACAGCAATCCAAATGTTTCTTAACTTGCATCATTTTTTTTATCACTTTCTGTCATCTGTTATCATCAAATATTACAGCATCTTCCAAATACCACAAATCACCAAAATAAGTACTAAAAGACTTTACACCTCAAATTTGGTGTTTCGAAATGTGAAAGTTACTAAATTAAATTGCTGTTCGTTAGGCCACCAAAATGGTAAAAAGTTAGACTAGAAGCAACTAATAACCTTACAAAAGTATTGGAGGCAGGTTTTTTTCACACATTAGGAGAAGAAATTGGTTACTCATGGAGCTTAATACAAAGTAATTAAATACAAAAATGTCACAAAGTCACACCTTCTTAGACTTCTCCTCCTTCTCCAGAGCATCTTTGCGCTTATCCTTGTCAGATCCCTGGAAAGAAATATATACATCATTAGGCAACATTAATATAAAAATGATTACAAATTAAAGGCAAACGTGAGACCAGAAATTCTCACCAGTTTAATAAAGATCTCATCATTTTCTTTCTTGTTTGACAGTGGCTGCATGGATGCAAACTCCTTGATATCCACCTTTCTTGCTTCAGTTTTTTGTGCCTGCAGGGCCTTTCTTTTCTCTTCCAGCACCTTCTCATACTCTTCGAGTGTCATCTCCTACAACACAGTTTAAGTTCCATTTAGAATGGATGAACAATAACCTAGAGAATATAAATTTCAAACATAACCCACTAAAAGCATGACGCATATGAGCAAGAATAGTAAATGCAATTGAAGCCCCAAGTCCCTACATTTTCGAAAACGTAAAGCAATGTTATAAAACAACAATTCATCATCAAGAAAAAGACTGACAGATTCTTCCAAGTAAATAAAGCAGCCAACAAAATTCAGTGAGATGCAGTTAACAGACAATCAAAGCTTAATCTGAATGATCCATCATTCATTCATAAGACATTCACCTTGTCCTCAAGCTCCTTTTCTTCATTTTCATTGGCAGGACTGTCCTTGTTTCCTCCAGCTGCATCTTCCTCGCCTGCAGGCTTCTCATCAGCAAAATTCTTTTCAGTTTCATTCACCACTTCCTCAGTCACCCTATGATTAACATCAAAAGGAACAAATAAATGAAATAATCAATAACTGCCAATTGAAAACATGAGACTCTTTCATGAATATTTTGATCTGGACTTCATTATTATTAAAATTATGAATACAAAGAATTGCTTACTCAGCAATGTCATCATTCTGTGTACCCCAATTCCCACGTCCAGAGCCATCCCGTTTGAATTCATTTCTGCAAATGGAACAATTGATATCATTATATATAGAAACAGAAGTTCAAGAAAGAAATGTTAGTTATAATGTTACCCTCGTCCAGTCCCACTGTGGTGTTCAAATGCTCTTCTTGGGCGTCCTTCTTCACCAACTTCACCGTTGGTAAAACCTCCACGTCGACCACGACCACCACGGTAGGGCCCACGAGGTCCACCATAACCACGTCTTTCTGAAGGATTCCCAGACTCCCCTTCAAAAGATCCTTGATAAGCAGGGGCTGATGAGTTATCGTCATTGGAAAAATCACGGCCAAAGCCACCACCACCACGACCACGTCCAAATCCTCTTCCACCTCCTCGGCCACCTCCACGGCCACCGTAAGAAGTTTCATTTTTTGCCTCCCTCACTATAAGACAAGGAAAAAAATACATGAGAAAAGCAACAAAAGGAATATCATCAATGAAATGGTCATTCAGGAATCAAGGTACCCACAAAAACATGTCAAAATAAACTCAACAAACGTTCAAACACTGTAAGTATAAATATACTAATACTAATCATTTTTCAATTCTAGTTATGCTATACCAAATTACAAATTAAAACAGTGGGATCAATAAGAAAATAAATAATTGAAGAGATTCATTTGAACAGATTTCTCAATGAGGTATTTGTTTGAACTGCAACTTCTACCCAAAAACCAATATTAAAGCAATCATAGACCTATGGCATGTTTCTTCACACAAACAGACAACAACTAAAGCAAGCTCAACCGCATATGTAAAAACACAGAACAAGCATCATACTCCCACTAATCTCTCATACACTACCAAAAAAGAACTAATAAAAAACAAATACTCATGAAAACATTTTTTACATGAAACAGCCTTTTTTGTCCAAAAAACTAAACGCAAAAGAGTCTATACAACAAACCACCACCATCAAGAAACAATTAACACCCAAAAATAACAAAAATCTTTTCTAAAGCAACAAATCGATAAATCCCATTACTCCTTTAAACCCCATATCAACAAAAGCCAAAAATTTTACAAACCAGATAAATAAATATGAAAAAACGCAAATTTTCAATTACAAATGAAAAAATGAATATAAAAGGAACCAAACTAAAACCAAAATCCACATCTTCTTCAAAACAACAAAGCAATAAATCCCATCCCTACATTAAACCCCATCAACAAAAAGCCACAAATTTCACGACCCAGATAAACATATACGAACAGAAAGCAAAACTTTCAACTACAAATGAAAAACAGAATGAACAAAAACTGAAGCCTTGAAAACTAACCAGCCTGAGAGGGAGGGAGTGGCTTCGACGGCAACTGGGCCGCCGCGCCTCCACGAGCACCGGGCTTGGCCTGGTCCTTCTTGGGCGGCGCCGCGGCCGCTGCCGCCGCGGCCTTGAGCTGCTCCGCCGCGATCAACTGCGAGGGGTCCTCGGCGTCGTCACCCAACAAATCAAAGGGATTCGCAGTCGCCATTTCCAAACACAACAAACCCTTCTCAGGAAAATAAAAACCCAAAACAACAAACCGCTACTTTCTGTCTCGCCGCAGAAAAAAGGGTTAACTCAGCGACGGTTCCATGGTTGATTATTATTCAGATCGAAAGAGAAGGGAAATGAGAGAAAAAGGAAGAACGGAGAAAGAAAGAGAGTGAGTGAAAGACAAAACCCTAGCCGCAGGGGAGACAGAGGGTGAGGCGAGAGAGTGACACTAACCTAATCTCTTATGTGCTCAATTTATTTGTGTTTTGGGACTTAGCTTGCTTTGCTTGGCAGTGTTTGCTTACAAAACCTCGTGCAATTACAACATTATTTTATTTTTTTATTATTATTTGTCTTTTTTTAGTTTTGAATTTATTTTTGACCTCAAATTAATTTGTGACCTCAATTTTTTTAAAATAAATATATTGAGTCAAGTATTTGTGTATTACTATTTTTTTATCCATAATAATTTGAATTCAAGTATTAAAAAAAACTTATTCACATTATTGAATCAATTGAATTAAGAAATGGGTAGAATTTAAGCAATCTATTTTGACTTCTTTATGTTATGTTAATTAGATTTTACAATATGTTTTGTTAATTAGTTTCTACAATATTCTATCATAGATAAATAACTCATATTTTGCACAAATTGTATAATTTTTATCCTATTAAATAATCCTTAAATGCTAAAAAATATTTTTTTTTTTTACTTATGAGTAATCGTTGCTCATATAAGCAATTGGAGCTTAATTCTAAGCAATCCAATATGACATGTAGATTACCTTTAATGATAAAAATATTTAAGCAATTGTGTCTTAGAATAAGCCACTTGTTAAGCAATAAACTTTGGAGATGCTTAATACTCCTTTTATAATATTAGTTTAATATCCGTTATTATTATAAGTACCAATTAAATAATTTATTCGGATAAAAAAATTGATTAATTTAGTTGAGAACATTAAGAATGAGTTTGTTTAAACTTTGAAAAATAATTTTAAATAAGAACTTTTTATATAAATGTTTTTTTAAGAAGCAGATAAGATTTGTTTCTTAAAAAGCATAAAATTGCTTATTAAGTCAAAGCAGTTCACATAGAGAGTGAGTTTGTTTAAACTTGAAAAAACAACTTTAAAATAAGTATTTTTTTTAAGAAGCAAATAGGATTTTCTTCTTAAATAAGTAAAAAAAAATATTTTTTTAGTAGAAGCAATTTAGACGAACACATTTAAAAAAAAAAAGTTGCTTATTTTATTAAAATAAGTGTGTGTATTTGTGCATGGAATAAGTAGATTTTTGCCTCGCATAGGTGGATCATACGGTAAACATGAATGCGGAACCAAGGCTGAGTTTCAAAAATACTATTCCATCTCCACCTTCATCTCGACCAAGTCAAGGTGAGGGACTCGAAATAGTCAAGTGAAAAGATAAGAGATATTAGCCATGGAGGACATTGGGGTCAAGAATAATACTTTTCACACAGGTGGGTAAGGAAACATATAGTCAGTGAAGATCTTAGACTCCATTTGGACAGAGGTCAACCACCTTGAAGTGGGAATAACTAATATACACATATGACATCCTATTGCTAAGGGTATGCTCAATTGTGAAAAGAAAAAGAAAGTATGAGGAAAGAAAAGGAAAGAAAGAGAGTGGAAAGGGGAATTGTTTGGTATTGATATAAGAGAGAAGAAAAGAGTTAAAAGTTTTGAATTAAAGTGATGTGTTGAGTAATAAAATAAAATAAAAATTAATGGAATATTGTAAAATGTCTATTTCACCTTTGTGACTTTTTTTGTTTATTTTATTTTATTTTATCTTTTAACTACAATCACATAAATAAAATATGTACATATTTGATTCTCCACAAACCACATTCAACTAAGGTTACTTAAATTAAATATGCACGTACCATAATTAAATATAACATACTGCACATTGGATTTTGCTTAATTCAATTTCATACACAACCAAATAGCATAAATGTCCAAACACTCCATCCATTTAAATGTACTCATGACAAAATAAAAAACACAAAAGGCAAACATTCAAGAGTCTGACAAATTTAATACACAACCACAAAGAGCTTAGCAAAAAGTTCTTCAACAAGTTATCCCTTAACCATTCATGACCCAATAACTTTCTGCAAATAAAGCACACGTAACTCAGAGGCATTCCAAATAGTTGACAAGCTTTAGATAGGTTGTTGCAAAGGTATTTATAACATGTTAATGAATAGTCTTGACTGGCTAATTGGAAACTTTGCACTAACTACCAAATATGTGTCTTAGAGTATTACATGGTGGTGCCTTGCCTCATTATGTTCATTTTCTCATGCATTATGTCATTTCACTTCTTTAAAATCATCATGCCATGTTGAGCAATGACCACTTGTTGCTAAGCAATGGTAACTTGTCTTTCTTCACATTGCTTAATTTTTCAATCAATGTGTTACCTAAATTAATTGCATCAGCAACTAAGTGAAAACCAGTGCTAAGTCTTTCCATTTGTGTATCAATTGTACCTATCATGGGTGTGTTGCACTTTCTCTGTGTGTGATGATGAGTTCTTCTAGATTGCCTACATATCAATGGATTGTGCATTGGTAGCAAAAGGAGTAGATTGTGCATTGCTAGCAGTAGGAGTGGATTGTCCGTTGCTAGTAGTAGGAAAAGACTGGCCCTAATGAGGATTGTAAGAGGAAAAGGGTGAAGGAGAATATCAAAGTCCTCAATATTTTCTTGTCCATAAATATTCGTAATTGTATCATTAAGGACATCATTCAGATCAATGGTTAGATTCTCCCTTATCATAAATTGAATTATCTGGGTTGCTATTAATCCTTGTTGACCAGATGCCAGTCAATTGCATATAGTTCCTCCAAAATATCATAATGCTTGCAAGAAAAAAAAATTCCATTTTGCAATAGAAGGATTAGCCTATGCTATTAACAAAATCATGTTAGAAACTAATCCAAATAATGTGAATTGTATTATAAGTATTTCATCAATAAATACTACATATGGTTCATCTGCCATGTACCTTTATTAGTTCCATGCAAATCCACTTAGTCCTTTAAAAAGGTCATGAGTTTCACACCATTTATCTTTCAATTTTTTTGCCTATTCTTAACATGCTTTTTTATTATTTTCAAATATCCTACATCCTTCAAGGCTTGTACATTGTTTATGTAACATTGAGATGTCCAACTACCATCTATTCAGTGATCTTTATGAGCTTCATCTACCATTGCACTTAAGAGACTAGTGTCCATCTCATTTGTCCACCTATAAAAATCCCTAACTAGTTCACCACTATTACCTACTTGGGCATTTCCTCTTGACATTTTTGACCTATACATCAATTATAAAGCAATGAACTACACAATCAATAATAAGGTAGAAGGATTATGATAAACATTTTGCCTTAAATAAATAGACATTCAAATCACATTACTCATATGCTTACAAAACACATAATTCTAATACTTCAAAAAGTTCAATTGTCATTCAACAACATTATTTAAAACACAAAATTAAAAGCAGCATTACTCTTCATAGTGATTCCACATTTCATTTGCAATGATGTCCCTTAATTATTCCCCTAGTATGTAATCGTGATCACGTAGGTTTGTTTGGGCTCTATCATGAGTACTCCATTCCAAATCACGATAAACTTTAGCTAGGAATGATTCATCATTGTCAACACCCCTCAAAAAATTATGCAGTATGCAACATGCTACAACAAGATTCCTTGTAGTCTCAAGTGATCAATGTGGTTCAGTCCCACTAACTATAATGGGAAATCTCTTCTTTAAAACACTGAAAGTCCTTTCAATTACATTTTGTGGAGATGCATGTCTAAGGTTGAACAACTCTTTAGGATTTGTTGGTCCTCTAACAAAATACTCTTTCAAAATGGTAATGAACACCACTATATGGTGTAAGTATATGTCGTTTAAGCATAAATCTAGCATCCCCGAGGTAATATTTTCCTACAGACACTCAACATTAATTCGTAATGGTATAAGTAAACACCAATTTATCACAACGAACAATGTGATTTTATTGACCTTTAGGTATAACTAATGGATCCTCCCTAGTTAATGCATCCTTTAATATCATAGAATTAGGTGTCGTTCATTCCTACCCAGCCAAAACATACATGAATTTCATGTCAAAATCACAAGCAACAAAATATTTTGAGTTGGAAAGTCCTTTCTTCCACGAAATCGAGGGGCTTTTGCATTTGTGACCTTAACTTGCACATGGGTACCATTTATGGCTCCAAGGCAAACCTACGTATAAATAAATAAAATGGTTTCTAGGTTACCCTTTGAGTTAAAAAAAATTACGAACATAAACCACTAACTTAACTAACTTTACCTTGAAAAATGGATGAAATTTTGCTTGGTTAGCTATATATGTTAGGATGTCCCTACCTGATGGTTAGATTAAGAACTCTTCATGTAATGCAATAATAGCATGTAAGAGCTTATGAAAATGATAACTAATAGTCTCACCACTTAGATGAAATTGCACTTGCATACTTCAATTGTTTGCATTGTGGTTGATAATGTGTAAAAACTTAGCTACTTGATCCTCCATTGTAGACCGAATGTTAACTATTCCAGTGCCTATTAATTTGTAACATAATTCGATGAATGCTTATGGACTCATTTGAATAAAATCACGACAATTATTTACATTTGCATGAACTAGAAAGGATATTAACTCAAAACGCCTTCATTCTTTATCAAGAGGAAAATGACGTCTAACATTTGCATGAGTGCTTGACCCCAAATTTAACAAATGCACAGCCTGGGCAACACCACATAACAAAATCATAGAGACCATATTCATTCATGTTCTTAGTTGTTGCTAAGCATGAGTTATGATTCGAGTATCTATGTTGACTTGATTAAAAATAATTTGTTGTTCCTCTAGTTCATTATTGTTTGTGTTTTCCATCTGTGAAGAACATAACTGTGTTGGTAAAAAAAAATTATATATTATGCAACTCTACTTTACATACACTTCATATATAGCATATGAGCATTTGCTACTTCTAGGTGCACGCAAAGCTTTTACACCCAAAATCAATAGATCAAGTAAGCCAAACATGTAAATGTGCATCATACATGGCTATATTATCTAATCTACTTACCTCAAGATCAAGAAATATTGTGGATCGAAACTGCTAACAAGAGGACCTTCACAACCACCACGTTAGAAGCCACTTCTCAACCCCCACTTCAGGAGCCACTTCAGCAAGAATTGTTATGGACCAAAACTACTAACAAGAAGACCTTCACAACCACCACTTTAGAAGCCACTTCTCAGCCCCCATTTTAGAAGCCACTTTGCAACCCCTAGATCTAGCTTCATGGTAATCAAACAAAACTTTTAAATGAAGCACTAACTACTCATCGCAACCCCAACTATACTCCAGAAGAGATGCATGTTTGGAGTAAATGCATGTTTACTAGCAAAGTTAATGCAAATGTGCAAGACAATAAATATAGCTTCACAATGTTTCAGGGGGATGAATAAAAAAGGTTTCCTATGAGTTGAGCTAACATGGTTACTCTGAAAAATAATGTTTTTGTTACATAATTAAATGAGTCTATGTTGCGAGCATGCTACCCTTTTTCAGATAATGGAGAATATAGTAGTTTTGGAAAAGGCCAACTTCCTACTCTCTTTCTTTATCTTTCTTCGCATATTTATGAAGAAAGGAAAAGTAGTGGGACCCAACAATTTCGTACCAAAAAGTGACTTTATTTCCACACCTAAAATTAATATTGAACTAAGGAAACATGTTTCTTTATTCGCTCATGTGTTTCTCCGCCCATTATTTATTCTCAAATGAATAGGGTGTAATTGGGCCAATAGCAAGCTAACTCAAAAACCGGATTGAACATGAGTTATCTCTTAGACAATGTTTCAAGCCACTATAAAGAACATGCACAACTTTAAGGATACTTTGTCATACATAAATCTTTTAATTAATTTCTTCTTATATTTTATTACAAATTAAATATATACATGATATTTGAGGCTTAAATATTTGTTTGTGTCTACAAATAAGTCACGTTTTTTTAATTTCGTGTTTTTTTTTCCATTTTTCATCCTTGTAAGTCTTTTTTTTTTTCATTTTTATCCCTATAAGTTTTTTTTTCCAGTTTTAGTCCATTGTTGATGTGGCACTGCTGTCGTGACATTTTTTGTAACATGGCATGTAATTACATTATCATGATGTCCTCTTTTTGTTGATGTGGTGAATGATGGCATCAACATTAACATTTTTGCAACGACGACTGGTAGTAAGGTCTAAAAATGAAAAAAAAGCGTGAACTTATAGGAACCATTTGCATATTTAAGTCTTGAAAGAATATTGGTACCTTCCTTGAATAAAACAATAAATAATAAAGATATATACTTGTAATATTTACCTTATAGATAACTTAAAATTGATTATATGGTTTATTATTAATTTTTTAAAAAAATTAATTACTAAATGAATTATAGAATTACTTTTGTTGTCTTTATTTTTGGGTCATCATGTTATTTGTGTAAAGTATCCACCAATTTTGTCAATGATTAATTTCTGTCAAAAAATCTTGTGGGTCATCTTAATAAGGTTTCCCCTTCCTTATTAAGACTTTAAAATCTTGTTTATGGAATTTGAACTTCACTCATAAGGACTCTTTTAATATACATGTTATTGTTTTCATTGATTGAGTTTGATGGTCATGTATTAAAAATGTAATATAATTTTATATGGTAATTCAATCACAATTTACTGTTGGTATGACTTGTAGGATAATTATTGTAAAAGTTAATAAACTTACCATACATAGTGATTTTTGATTAAATGATATTATAAAACTATTTTACACTATTATTCATAGTCTTTTTCTCTTAGGGATTTTTGTAAATATATTTAGATTTGAAAATAACTTATGAAATTTTTATTTATGATTTTTGAATGAGAATGAATATAAAATTACTTAACAAATTTAATTAAAAATCATTGGAGAGTGAAAATGAAAATTAATAATTTTTGGTAAAGAAAAACTAATGAAAAGTTAATTGTAATAATTAAAAAATTAAAGGACTTGATTGTAATAACCATAAACTTAATAGAATAAATTGGAGAAAAAAATGAAGGTCAAAATTTATAGATGGCCACATTAAAAAAGAGACCAAAAATACAATTATGAACTTTTTTAAAAATTAATATTATATTTAATAGACATGTCAATATGTCATTGGTTTGATTACAACTTCAAGTATTGTGGATAAAAAAACATGATTGGGAGAAAAATCTAATAAAAGTGATCTACTAAAGGTAGTCAATAAGGTTCCACTATAAATATTGGTCAACAACAAAGCTCGCAAATATTCTATACCAACATTATTGTGACCCAAAATTATATATAACATATAAAGAGTGTTTCATTTTAACATTTAAAAATTTATATAAAAAAACAAAGGTGAGACTTTTAAAAATGTAAAGAGAAAATAATTTTAAAGAAATATTTAAAATATTGTTAGGAACGGTGTAATAAAGTTATGTTTTTTTAAGAAAATAACTAATCTTTTTTGGATTTGATGTTTTAATCAACATGAAAGTTTGTGGGAAAGTTCTATGAAACTAAACATGAAAATCTTTGATTCTAAGAAAACATAAATAAATATTTCTAAGAATATTTATGACAAACCAAACATATTCTAATTATTCTTGGGAATCATGTGTTTATCTTGTTGTGGTGTATGTTTGGTGCTTGCGAGGAATGGTTTGGTTTAGGATAGGTGTTTGATGCATATGCATTGTCTTTTTTGACTGGTTAATATTTGTACGAATGATTTTTTTTTTGCAAATATTCACCATATGGGTGTTTTTGAGAAGGTTACAGAGGATGTGGTGTATGTTGATGGAACCTCACATGTTAAGGAAGTTACTAATTTAGACAAGTGGAGCTATTTTGAAGCTATTGGGTATAAGAATGGTGTAAAAAATGGTGTCAAACTATGGTGGGAAAATGAAGGTTCGAAGTCTATCGCTAGATATAGAGTCATACAGTGGGATACTAATACAGTTGAGCTTGGTGAATATGTTGTTAATCACAATTTGTTAGACTCAGGGGGAGTTAAAGAGGATCAAGAAGCTGAGGTTCTTAGACATGGAAATGTTTAGGCTTTTACATGCCAATTCAATTGAATGACATATGTAATTTTTGTATATCTAAGATGAGTCATCCTATGATCCATTGCATAAAACTTATTCATATCTTTGTATTCATATTTTCATAAAAGCATAAGTTTCATAAAAAGCTTTTCTGAAACACAAGGTTTTCATGAATGCATAAAAAGCCAAGTGTTTAATGTTTCAAGTTTTGGAAAAATATTTTCTCACTGGTTTAATCGATTACCAATCAGTGGTAATCTATTACTTGAGAACTAAGAACATTTTAATCGATTACATAGTTCATAATCACATAATGAACTTCCTGTGATAATCTATTACAGCAAGGTGGTAATCGATTACTTGGCAATGATTTTGAATAAGACTTCCTGTGATAATCGATTAGATTGCGATTTAATCAAGTACATTATTCATAAGTCTTTTTCAGAAAGCTCAAGAATACTTTAATCAATTACATAAGTGATTTAATCGATTACATAAGTGATATAACTGATTACATAAGTCATTTAATTGATTATTGACAGTTAAAATAGTTTTCTATAAATAGATGTTGCTTGTTGTAACCAAACACAACAACAAAATATCAATGGATTTCATAACCTTTCTGAAGAGAGAAAAGATACTTTGAGCTATTTTGTGTTAAACCCTCAAATCCCCAAACTTCAAGATTCTTTGAGAGTATTTATTTTTAGGCAACTTTCTAAAGAAGAACTTGGAGAGAATATTCTGAGATTTGTCTTTCAACCTTGATTCAAGTTTGGTAATCATTTGCATTCATCTGTAGTGAATCATCAGGTTGTTTCTCTCCATACTACTTTGATTGTAATTCTTTTTAGAATTTCTAGTTTGTGTAACTAAAGCAATAGTCTTTCTTAAAGCTTGTCTAGAATAGGTGTTTCTAGAAGGAAGAATGGTGTTCTCTATGTCTTGATCACAGAGAGTCTAAGGGAGTTAGATTTCTTGTTCTTAATATAGGTGTGATTGAGAGTGATTGTATAAGCTTGTAAGAAACAGATTGCTATTAGTGGAATTTCTAACTAGTTGGTTAGGAGAACTGGATGTAGCTTCTCTAGGTTGAGAAGTGAACTAGTATAAATCTTGGTGTTGACTACTTCTTCTTTATCTTTTCTTGTGGTTATTAATTGTCATTCGTTGGTATAACTTTTCATAATCAACAGAAATATTTTGTTGTCATTGCATTCTTTAAAGATTGGAGTTTGATTGATTGAAAGTGTTCAACGATTGTTTTATGATACAATCCCTTTTAACTCTGATTGTTTAAGAAATTTTTAATTGACCAAGAACAACCAATTTACTGCCCCTCTTGGTGCTTGTGTGCTGTTCATACTGTTTTGAATTGGTATCAGAGCAGGTTCTTGTGTGTTACTCAAGATCACTACTTTGTTTTAAAGAAAATGAATACCACACAAATTACCTTCAAGGAGGGTGCCTCCCTCAATCGTCCTCCAATGTTTAAGGGAGAACACTTTAGTTTTGGGAAAAAATAGAATGCAGATTTTCATTCAATCAAAATGACCCCGGTGCATAGAATGCAATTGAAAAATGTTCTTTGATACCTACCAAAACTATTGATAATGAAAAGATTCCCAAAAATGAGATGAAATGACTGACATAGAAAAGATGGTAGTTCAATATGATTTTAAAGCAAAAAAAACATGATAACCTCTGCCTTGTCCTCTGATTAGTTTTCATAACAGTTAGGTGCAAGAATACAAATGAGATGTGGGAAATGCTGGAGATCACTCATGAAGGAACTGATGAAGTTAGAAGATCAAGAACATATGCCTTGATCCATGAGTACAAAATGTTCAAGATGAATGCATCAGAAAACATCTCTCAACTCCAAACTAAATTCACACACATCATCAATCATCTACTTTGTCTTGGTAAAACATTTAATGTAGAGGAACTCAACATCAAGATTTTGAAATGCTTAATAAGACCTTGGCAACCAAAAGTGAATGCAATCAAAGAATCTAAAGATTTTTCAAAGATGTCTATGGTTGCACTTTTTGGTAAGTTACTTGGGTATGAATTAGAAATGTCTCAACTAATTAATACAGAAGATGCAGAGAGGAAATAGAAAAGCATTGCCTTGAAAGCTGCATCCTCAAAAGTTGAGAAAGATGATGATTCAAGTGAAGATGAAGGTAGTGAAAATCTAAACCTAATTGTCAAAAGATTTGGCAAGTTCAAAAAGTTCAACAAAAGAAATGACAACAACAACAACAACAACAACTTCAACTGCTTTGAGTGTGGAAAGCAAGGCCACATCAAATCTGAATGTTCAATCTTCTTAAAGAAACAATTAGGAGAAAAGAAAGAAAAGAAAGAAGGGAAACCCAAAAGAGCCTACATAGCTTGGCAAGATAATGCATAAACAACTTCTGAATCTTCAAGTAAGAATGAAGAAGTCAATGTTTGTCTAACATCAATAATTGATGAAGAAGATTCAAGTGTTGAATCAGAAGTAAATCCTGAATTTGATTAACTAGTTGATGTTTTTAATGAAATGCATGAGGAGACTCAAAAACTTGTTATCTCCAATAACAAGCGCAAAGGTAACCTTAGATGGCATACCACTAAGCTAGCTTTAATGCAAGCTGAACTTTGCAACTTGAAAGAAGAAAATGAAAAACTTGTTTCAAGCTAAAAAGCAAATGGTTGTGTGTGTGCCTCTTCTTCTTCAAATGTAGATAAAAACAAAATTTTACGATAGGAATTTGATGATTTCAAAAAGAGTCTTCTTGAAAAATGCATGACTTTACAAACAGAAAACTCCTACTTGGTAGATCTCTTTAAAAAGTTTTATCGAGGAAAATGTAGTTTAAACTAAATGTTAAATGTGCAAAAGTATGTTGGTGATAAATATGGATTGGGTTACAACTATCAATCAAAACCTTTTTAAAACACCAAGTTTGTACTCCCAAACAAATGATTCAAAAAAGGTTTTCAAAATCAAAGCATACTAAAATGACTCATTTTGAAAAAGGATCAAAATCTGTAACATGTCATTACTGCATGAAGAAAGGTCACACATCACACAAGTGTTATGCTAGAAGGTTCTATGTGCCTAATGGAGAATGCATATAGGTTCCTAAGAAAAAGAGAAAAATAGCTAACCCCTATGGACCCAACCTTAATTGGGTACCTTTCTTTGCAACTTGATTTGATTGTTGAAGGTGTGTCTAAGAGCTAAAGCTTCACTATGGTACTTAGATAGTGGATGCTCTAGGCACATGACAAGTGATAAATCCATGCTCACAAATCTGATATTATAGGAAGGAGGATTTGTCACCTACGGAGACAACATCAAAGGAAAAATAATTGGAGAAGACAATATTGGTGATGGCTTAAAAACCAAAATCAGAAATGTGCTTTATATATGATGGCAAAACTGGTGAGGTAATACATGTTGGAAAAAGTAAAGGAAACATTTACTTGTTTGCAATAGAACTTGCATTCATTCATAACATAAACTGCTTAGTGAGTAAAATTGATGAATCATGACTTTGGCATAGAAGAGCAAGTCACATCAACATGCATCATATGAACAAGCTCATAAGGAAGGACTTAGTAATTGAATTTCCTAAACTTAAGTTTGAAAATGACAAACTTTGTGATGTTTGTCAAAAGGGGAAACAAACAAAAATCTCTTTTCAAAACAAAAACATTGTTTCCACCTCAAGACCTCTTAAATTGCTTCATATGGATTTGTTTAGTCCTTCAAGAACTATGAGTCTGGGTGGCAATTACTATGGACTTGTCATTGTTGATGATTACTCAAGATTTACATGGACTTTGTTCTTGAAATCCAAGAATGATGTTTTTAGTGCTTTCAAAAAATTAGCCAAGCTTTTACAAAATGAAAAGGGCTGCAAGATAGTTTCAATAAAAAGTGATTATAGTGGTGAATTCCAAAATGAACATTTTAAAATTTTCTATGAAACATGGAATAAACCATAATTTTTCAGCTCCAAGAACACCTCAATAGAATGATGTTGTGGAGAGGAAAAATAAATCACTTGAAGAAGGTGCAAGAACTCTTCTTAATGAAACTAATTTGCCAAAACATTTTTGGGCTGATGCAGTGAGCACTGTTTGTTATACTTTAAATAGATTGCTATAAGGCCTATTTTAAAGAAAACTCCTTATGAACTTTATAAAGGAAGAAAACCAAACATTTCACACCTTAGAGTATTTGGCTGTTAATGTTTTGTTTTAAACAATGGAACGAAATTTCTTGGAAAATTTGATGCAAAAGCTGATGAAGCAATATTCCTTGGATATTCAATGCAAAGTAAAACTTATAAAGTTTTCAACAAAAGAACCATATGCATGGAAGAATCTATGCATGTAATATGTGATTAAACTAACTCCTCAAAAGAGGAAAAGAGTTGTGAAAATGATGCAGGACAATTGGAAGAAAATGTCTGAACCAATGAGACTGATGAAAGGAGAAAGGATGAAACAAATGAAGAAATTGATCCTTCAACTCCAACTCAAAGGCCAAAAGACTGGAGAGCTACAAGAGATCTCTCCCTTGACAACATAATTGGTGAAGTAACTAAGGGAGTATCCACTAGATCTTCTCTCAGGAATTTATGTTGTGATATGGCCTTTGTATCTCAAATTGAACCAAAAAAATATTGATCAAGCATTACTTGATGAACAATGGATGCTTACTATGCATGATGAAATAAACCAGTTAAAGAGACATGAAGTATGAGAACTTGTTCCTAGACCTCCTTCTCACAAGCCAATAGGCACCAAGTGGGTTTTTTAGAAACAAACTTGATGAAAGTGGCATCATAGTCAGAAACAAGGCCAGATTGGTTGCAAAAGGTTACAACTAAGAGGAAGCATTGACTATGAAGAAACCTATGCTCTAGTAGCTAGGTTGGAAGCTATAAGATTACTGCTTGCATTTGCATGTTTGAAGAACTTCAAATTGTGTCAAATGGATGTAAAAAGTGCCTTTCCAAATGGCTACATAGAGAAGGAAATATATGTTGATCAACCTCCTGGTTTTGTAGACTTCAAACATCCTAATCATATCTTCAAACTAAAGAAAGCCATCTATGGCTTAAAACAAGCACCCAGGTCATGGTATGAAAGATTGAGTAACTTTCTAATCAGTCAATCGTTCATAAGAGGACAAGTTGATAAAACATTATTCATCAAGAAATCTGCTAGTGAAATATTACTTGTTCAAATATATGTTGATGACATTGTCTTTGGTTCAACTAACAACACTTTATGCAAGGAATTCTCATCTTCAATGCATAATCAATTTGAAATGTCTATGATGGGAGAGTTAACATTCTTCCTTGGACTTCAAGTGAAACAAATAAATAATGGAACATTTCTCAATCAAACAAAATAATGCAATGAATTGATTAAAAAGTTTAGAATGAAGAAAAGCAAGGATACTGCAACCCCAATGGCAACCACAACTTATCTTGATTCTGATGAAAAAGGGAAAAAGGTTGATGAATCAATATACAAAGGAATGATTGGATCTTTGCTGTACTTGACTACAAGTCACCCAAACATTATGCTGAGTATATGCTTATGTGCAAGATATCAAGCAAATCCAAAAGATTCACACCTCATAGCAGTCAAGAGAATCATTAAATACCTAAAATCAACTCCAAAAGTTGGTCTATGGTATCCTAAAGGTGCATCACTAAATTTAATTGGTTATTTAGATTTTGACTTTGCAGGCTGCAAGTTAGATAGGAAGAGCACAAGTGGAACATGCCATCTACTGGGGATTTCCTTGATCTCATGGCATTGCAAGAAACAGTACTGTGTTGCTCTTTCAACAGCTGAGGTAGAGTACATTACAACTGGTGGTTGTTATGCTCAAAGCCTGTGGCTCAAGCAACAACTTCAGGACTTTGGTGTTGAATTGAAAAGAATTCCCTTGCTGTGTGACAACACCAGTGCTATCAACCTATCAAAGAATCCAGTTATGCACTCAAGGACAAAGCATATAAAGATCAAACATCACTTCCTCAGAGATCATATTCAAAAGGGTAATTGCACAATTGAGTTTATTGACACAAATAATCAATTGACTGATATATTTACAAAATCTCTTGCTAGAGATAGATTCTTTGGTCTAAAAAACATGCTAGGTATTATTGATGAATCTAACATTAATTAGCATGTAAATGATAGGTTTGATAACATGCAATTTAACTCACAAGTTCATTATGCATCACATGTAGCAAAATTTGAATCCTGATAAATGTTACTATTCATACTGCATAATTCTCTGTAATAATTGATTACCACATATAGTAATTGATTACCTAAGGCCAAAACTAAGCCTTATTCACTGACTTAATCGATTACATCCTCAAATTAATCAATTATAGTATAAAAGTTCGCTGATGTAATCGATTACACTAACGTATTAATTGATTACAGGAGGGTTTTGGGCTATTACAGGATAAAAACTCTGGAGTAATTTATTACTATTGCGAATTAATCGATTACATGAAGTTCAAAGGTGTACCTTCTCCCTGGAATAATCGATTATAGAGGTTTCGTAATTGATTACTTCAACCGTTTCTGCAACTCTTCATAACTTTCAATGAAAAAACTGAAATATTATCTCTAAATTCAAATTCAAATCTTGGTTCAATGAATCCAGACTACATTGGAATGCGTGAAAGTAGTTACTATGATTTCAAAATTCAAATTTTAAACAAGGAATAACTCTATAAATTCAGAATCCATGAGCCCATCTTCTCACACCAAAAATCTATTCTACTCTCTAAGCAAAATTCCATAGTTTTTTCTATGTCTCTCTTTCTTCACCACTACTAAATTTCTGCCTATCCTTATTTCAAAATTATCATGTCTCAACCATCCTTCTCTAAGAAGCAGAAAACCAGCAAAATAAAAGGAAGCCAAAGTTCTAAGGCTGCTACGAACAGGTTAGATTCCTGGTTCTCCACTGAGGTAGAAAGAAACAATTACATGCAGTTCAATGTCACAAAGCTTGTTTTGCCTCCTAAATATCTAGAGTTTGACTGGTTTGTCTCTGAGGGATTCAATTTCCCAGAGATGCTACAAGCACAAAGACTCACCAAGTTGCTTGGAAGTGAAGGGTACTTATTAGCCTGAATTGGTAAAAGTATTTTATACTTGTGCCAAGGCTGGCATGGATGGTGTCCTCCGCTCCAAAGTTAATGGAGTGACTATGGTGATTGATGACACTATGTAGAATGCAGTGGCAGACATCACTTTTGGAGGTGTCCAGAGGTTTGAAGAAGAAATTGGAGGTTACTCAAAGACGGATACCTATAGAGGTATGTTGCTAGATCCTAATGCACAAATAAGAAACAAATTGGGTGTTGGTCACATGATTGAAGAAGATGGACTTCTTCACTACATCATCACTTACATCCTTACACCTAGATCAACCAACCATGCTCAGATCACCGATGATGATCTTCAGTTGGTGTATGGAATGAAAATTGGAACTCAAGTCAATTGGGTTCTGGTTATTGAAGGAACCATGATGAAGGCAAAGAGACTGTTGAGTTATCAGTTTCCTTATGCTGTCATGATCTCAAGGTTTATTGACTACTTTGAGATTGATGTGACTAATGAGATTGTAGACAACACCACCAACATTACCAACCTCATCTCTGTAAAGCATCTCCCCAAGCTGGGATTGATGAAAACCCCAAATTGGTGGACCATGGCTGGAGCTCAAGCTCCTCAAGGAGTTGCTGATGAGGACCAAGAAGCTAATGAGGAAGAAGATGCTGAAGCTAGACCTGTTGAGCAGCAGTGGAGTCTTTTTGAATCTCTCATGATTCAAAAGATGGATACTATGATAGCTCTACATCATCAACATTCAGCTGATGTTCATTTCTCTCTAAAAGACATTACCACTAGACTAAGCAACGTAGAGACTAGGATGAGCCTTAAGGACTTTGATGATCTTTAGCTTAGTGGTTGTCTTGTTTAGTTTCTGGTTATGATGTTTCTGTTTTCTCATTTTCATCTATGATATTTGATGATTAACCTTCATGTATGCACCTTGAATCATTAATCAATAAAATTGCTTTTATGTTTTTCTAATCTTCCTTTTCTTATTTCACTATTATTGGAATATTTTGTATTTGATAAGCCAACAGAGGGAGAAAAATGAACATATGTAGGGGTGCAGGGAGAGTAAGAGAAAATAAGGGGAGAAAAATAAATGAACATTTGCTATGATTAAATTGAACATAAGAAAGGGGGAGCAATAAAATGTTTATGATGTATAGAGTTTATGAAAAGAATACTTGACACTTGGTCTTGGCTAGAAGCTGATTCTTTTTCAGGTTTCAAGTAAAAGATCCTGGAAACTCTCTCCTAAAAGAACAGTAAGAATCAAGATGTTCAGTTGAAGTTTGGCATGATCAAAGCCAAAAAGGGAGAGATTGTTAGACTCAGGGGGAGCTAAAGAGGATCAAGAAGCTGAGGTTCTTAGACTATGAAATGTTTAGACTTTTACATGCCAATTCAATTGAATGACATATGTAATTTTTGTATGTCTAAGATGAGCCATCCTATGATCCATTGCATAGAACTCATTCATGTTTGCATTCATGTTTTCATAAAAAGCTTTTCTGAAACACAAGGTTTTCATGAATGCATAAAAAGCCAAGTGTTCAATGTTTCAAGTTTTGGAAAAATATTTTCTCACTGGTTTAATCGATTACCAATCAGTGGTAATCTATTACTTGAGAACTAAGAACATTTTAATCGATTATGAGATTATTGTAATCGATTACACAGTTCATAATCATAGAATGAACTTCTTGTGATAATCAATTACATCATGGTGGTAATCAATTACTTGGCAACGATTTTGAATAAGACTTCATGTGATAATTAATTACATTGTGATTTAATCGATTACATTGTTCATAAATCTTTTCTAGAAAGGTCAATAACACTTTAATTGATTATATAAGTGATATAATCGATTACATAAGTAATTTAATCGATTACTGACAGTTAAAATAGTTTTCTATGAATAGATGTTGCTTGTTTTAACCAAACACAACAATGAAATATCAACAAATTTCATAACCTTTCTGAAGAGAGAAAAGATACTTTGAGCTATTCTGTGTTAGACCCTCAAGTCCTCAAGCTTCAAGATTCCTTGAGATGATTTCTTTTTGGGAGACGTTCTAAAGAAGAACTTGGAGAGAATGTTCTAAGATTTGTCTTTCAACCTTGATTCAAGTTTGGTAATCATTTGCATTCATCTGTAGTGGATCATCAGGTTATTTCTCTGCATACTACTTTGATTGTAATTCTTTTTAGAATTTCTGGTTTGTGTATCTAAAGCAATAGTCTTTCTTAAAGCTTGTCTAGAATAGGTGTTTCTAGAAGGAAGAGTAGAGAAAGGTGTTCTCTATGTCTTGATCATAGAGAGTCTACGGGAGTTAGATTTCTTGTTCTTAAACTAGGTGCGATTGAGAGTGATTGTATAAGCTTGTAAGAAACAAATTGCTATTAGTGGAATTTCTAACTAGTTGGTTAGGAGAACTAGATGTAGCTTCTCTAGGTTGAGAAGTGAACCAGTATAAATCTTGGTGTTGACTACTTCTTTATCTTTTCTTGTGATTATTAATTGTCATTCATTGGTATAACTTATCATAATCAATAGAAACATTTTCATTGTCATTTCATTCTTTAAAGATTGGAGTTTAATGATTGAAAGTGTTTAACGGTTGTTTTGTGATACAATCCCTTTTAACTCTGATTGTTTAAGAAATTTTAATTGACCAAGAACATCCAATTCAACCCCCTTCTTGGTTCTTGTGTGTTGTTCATATTGTTTTCAGTTTCTCCTCTATTCTGATTCCCCATAGCCTGGGCTAAGGCTTGGAGGGCATAAGGTATCGCACGATCATTCCTACTAGCCATCACTCCATGTATACACCAAGAAGTGAGAATATGGAAGGAATACACACAAGAAAAGGAATAAGACAATTTCACACCTATCTCAAGTCCCTATTTAATTACTCCTGAGAGTTGATGCCTCGAGAAATCACTCCTCTACAACAATTCTCTCTCGTGATATTAATGCTCATTCTTCAACCTTTTGTATTCCTGACTACTTGCCATAATGTCCCATTGCACTTCACGAATTATCTAGATGGCCACTTTGATAGCCCGTGACAAGGCATTGGAACTCATAGTATAACATACACCAAGAATACAAATGTAATATGTCGGCACCAACAAATCTCCATAACCCATGTAAAACAACAATTTGCGTAAGTCTCAAACACAAAAAACCCAAGCAACTACAAAACAGTCAAATACTCAAACATCAAACATTCAACACAGTAAACATAGAATGCACAGAGAAACAACAGACTCACAACTCATTGGCCAAAAAGGTTCGACCTGCTTTGATGCCACTAATGTAATGACCCGCGTCGTCATTACGATATCACTACTCTAAACATATGAATTTTCAAATTTTGAATGAAAAATCTATTAATTTGATTATGAAAATAGGGTAATTTTTTTTCACGATAATACACTCATAAAAAAGGCATTACATATCATTCACATGCCAAATCATAATTTAGTTTTTACATATATCTAAGTCTTGAATTTATATGCCTAATCAAGAGAATCAAGTAACCAACTAAGAAAGAGTTGATAACAAACACTATTATCTCCCAAAATAAATTCCAATGTTATCATGTCATTTGAATGTAATTGTACATTTTGAATTGTGACATTGTGAATTGTAGGAATCACATATAGTGACAATCAAATGTAATTGTAGGTGAAAGTAAATCCATAAGTAAAACCTATACTAACAGACTATAATCGATCACTGTATGCCCCCTCAAAGTTGACGACCAAAATGTCTGTAGGACAAAGTCTTTAATATATTTACCTAAGCATTTATACTTTCTAGTGATGGTTTTTGTCCATAAGCATAGGTAATTTTTCTTGTAGTGAAGTAGCGTAGCAAATGTTAACTTCAGCTGCTTAATACGATATTGGATGATATTCATATTGTTTATGAATAAATATACTTTAGCATAAATAAATCCCAAGGCATTAGTGTTAGCATGCCTTTATTTCTTGTTCTCTCATTCGTGCTACACACACACACACATATAAAGAGAGGGAGATAAATTATGTAAATGAGGTTTCCTATAATTAGGGAAAGGATATTATAAGCTCTAGAAGATATTTTTAGCCTATATCTCATAAACTCTCAACGTGTAGCTGAGAGATATCATATTTTATTACTACAAATGCATATTTCCATTTATCATAAAACCTCCATGAGATAGTTAATCACGAAAAACAATCGACAATATACATCAAAGATCAATGTCATAGGAATATGGAGTAAAATGAAAGAGGGATACTTACTTTATACGCTGATTTTGCTGCAAGACAAGGAAACTTTGCTCTTTCTACAAGTATCGATCGAACAAATTCTGCATTCACACCCTTGTCAACCTGTTAACAAAATATAGCAGCATGGTGATCTGACCATTCTTAGGATTAGAGTATAATATTATGTCATAAAAAACATTTCAAAGAATTATTATAATAGGATCAAAGTATAATAGTATATGCACAAATACAACAAGATGTTTAGGGCACAAATTCTATAGGAAAATATATACTTGTTAAAATAATTGGTGTGCAAAACATTAGTTATCCAACTATAATACTAATACAGTTAGGATACAACTGCAAGGCAAATCATCAACTACAATGACAAGTTTTTGTAGTATGGTTCTCCCAATGTTTTTATCAGATGCATTAAAAAATAAATTGAATAATATCTTGGTGATCACTCATTAAATTTTTTATCACTTCAAAATTGCCTATAATGGGTGCAAATGCTAATGATATATTTCTCCCTAACTCATACAATAGTCTACACCCATATGCTCCAACAATTTGATGCTTGTTAGAAATATCTGGTAAGTAGTATATATGTGTAAAGTCATTGGTGCTCTAAATGAGAAGCAATTCGGGAGGTAAGTATGGTTTAGATTTTAGATAAATAAAGAGATTTTTTTTCCTAAAAACAATCAAAATCGAACATTCTATCAAAAACCATTTATCCTCCCCATCCCAATCATACTCTGTTTTGCTAACAAAGAACAACTTGTAAAACAATTGAAATATATCTTCAAGCCATTCACCTTTTACTTTTAAAAGTTAATTAGTTGTCTTTAAAGAAACAAAGAAATACCTTTCAATTAAAAGATTACAATATAAAAAGTATAATCATCATCAACAAAAGAACTGACTATTATGATCATAATACATACTAGAAATTGCTCTAATCTTCGAGTAACGAATTGATGTACCTAAAGGGAAAATTGTGATCATCAGATTTCAATCACAAGAATACATCAACCACACCTTTAATCCAAACTAATTAGGATCGGTGATTTCAATCACAAGAAGCAAATGAAAATTTAAATTTATTAAAGACATTCATCTTACATCATGTATTACATGAGGATCTACTTTAATGGGTTGGACATCTGCAAAAGTTCTAGGGTCTTCTTAAAATCTGGAGTTTTATTCTTTTCCACCAATAGTTGCAATTGGAGTATATAATGCATCTCTTTGAGTGCGAGTAATTGTCTTTCTAGAATTCATACATAAGGAAAAATCATAAAAGGAAATAGAAAAGAATATGAAAAAAAATTAGATGAATGGAAAGTATGTCATACTTACAAGACCATATGAAATTCTTCATAGACCAAACGAATCATTTATGGAACTAGGTTGACAACCAGCAGTAAATAAACCTACCAGGTTATCTAATCTGCTAAAAACTATCATATCTCGTTAGATGCAGAGTCATGTTGTTAAAATCAGTTGGGACATATTCTAGTAAAACAATTTGTACCATTCTTTGATAAAGTGAGAGAGAGTGAGAGAGAAATTTTAGAGAGAAAACTAATATTATTTCCTTATGAAAAGTTAGTTACAGAGTTATTTACAAAGAGGTATATATAGACCTCTGAACCTCTGAACTAATATGTTAGTAGAAACTAATGGCCTAACACTAGTGGGGTGTTGTTAGCAAAAGCTAACAACCCTTATAAATTGTTTTCACAGTTATACAAACATATACTCTAATACCCCCCCTGACTCAAGGGGAAGAATTTTCAAAGGAAAAACTCTTCACATTGAGTTTCCCATTGAGAACTTCAAATCTTGCTGAAGAAAGAGGCTTGGTTAACATATTTGCCCACTGATCAAGAGCTGGGATGTGCAAAATAGAAAGCTTCTTGGCTAGAATTTTTTCTCTAACAAAGAAGACATCAATTTTCACATGTTGTTGGATATAGGGGGAGCTGCAAGAAGATCAAAACAAGGCTGAAGTAATTGGCTTGATATTTTAGCTTTTTACATGCTCAATCAATTTGAAGGCATTTGTAATTTGTCTAAGTGGTTCAAGTACATTACCTTGTGATCCTTGCATTGCATTTGCATACTCACTTACATGTATTCATATCTAGAATATAGGATTAACTGTTTGCATTTGCAAAGAAAATTTCATGGCTTATGTTTTTGGAAAAATCAGATTGTGCACTGCTTTAATCGATTACAGACACTATGTAATCGATTACATGTGTGTGTTTATTTCTGGAAAAGCCATGAAGAACACTTTAATCGATTACAAGCAAGGCTAATCAATTACCAAGTGCTTTTTACAAATTATGCATTACTGCTTTAATCGATTACAAAGGCTTATTTCATATCTGAGCTTGACTGCCTTAACCGATTACCATTCTTATGTAATCGATTACCAAAGCTTATTTTCACATACTTGATGACTGCTTTAATCGATTACATCACATATTAATCGATTATTTTGTTCGTGAAAATTTTCCAGAAAGCTCAAGAACACATTAATCGATTATCTTGTGTATTAATCGATTACTTATGTTAAAATAATCGATTACACTAACATTTTAATCGATTACATTCTGTTAAATCAGTTTTCTATTTAAAGCTTTATGGGTCTGCACTTTTTGAATACAAAATGCTCTTTATTTTGTGAGTGACCCAAAGTTTTAAAAGCTTTCAAAAGTTAAAGATATCGATTTACTGAGTGAAACACATATTGTGTGAGATCAAAAGATTACTGATTTTTAGAAATGATGTATTAAAGAAAAATAGTTTTTCAAGAGAGTTGATTTTGAGCATTGGCATTCATAAAACCTAGATTGATTGGTAACTTCGTTCATTCATTCATTCATCCATTAAGGATCACAGGTTGTGTCTCTCTTGAACCTTTCTTTTAGAATTTCTGAGTTTTGAATTCTGTTGTGAATATCAAATAAATTCTTTCAAGCTTTCTAGAGTAGTGTTCTCAAGGGATAATCTGAGTAGGGTTCTCAGAATCTTTGTGATTTGTTTTCTAATAGTGTTTTAGAATTCAGATTCTTTATCTAGGGTTGATAAAGATAATCATTTGTAATTGCTTGTAAAAGAATACTTTTGATTTAGTGAAAACTCTGACCTAGTGTTGGTTAGAAGACACTGGATGTAGCCTCCATGTTAGTGAGGTGAACCAGTATAATTTGTTGTGTCTTGTGTTCTAAATCTGAATATCTTTCATTACTTGTATTTGGGTGATCAAATTATAATCAACAAGAAGTAATTCTGACATTACATGCAGTATAAGGTATATCTTGATTGAAAGAAATTTTCTGATTTTGGTTAAGGGTGATTAAGTGATACGATCCACATTTTAAATCCGCAAATTGTTTTAGAAAAATTTCAAATATCTGTTTTAACCAATTCACCCCTCTTCTTGGTTATTTGAAGTGTGTTCATTGCGTTTTCATATGTTTCGTACTATTGTGGAACACATGATTGTGAGCAATGGATACAACACTCTGGTTGTCACAATAAAGAACAAAAGTAGTGAGGGGAACTTGCAATTCTATTAGTAGAGTATGAATCCATGTCAACTCAGTGGAAATTTGAGCCAAACTAAGGTACTTAGCTTCAATGCTGGACCTAGCTGTGACTTTTTGTTTGCGAGACCACCAATATATTAAGTTTGGGCCAAGAAAGATGACGACCCTTGAGGTGGAACGCTTATCATCCACGTCAGATGCCCAATTAGCACCACAGAACGCATAAAGAGCCAAGGGTTTTGTAATAAAAGCAGGCTAAAGAAGTAACCCATGAAACAAAGTACCTTTGAGATACTTTAAGATTCTTTTAACCACTACCGAATAAGAGCCTAGAGGTGCAACCATAAATTGACAAATATTATTGACAACAAAGCTGATTTTAGGTTTAGTTAGAGTAACATATTGTAGGGCACCCACCACCAATCTGTATAGAGTTGGATCATGAAATACATTAGCACCATGCCTAGATATATTGCAATTAGACACCATGGGGGAGGAAATAGAATGAGCTTCAGTATAGAGTTATTAGGCAGGTACTTGATCTTTAGGCCCAAAAAAAAATCCGAATGACCAAGTTGCTTAAAAGAGAAGGCAATGTGCAGTTTGGTGGTGAGCTGTTGAATAAAAGAAGTACAACTACCTTGATGATGATATCATCCACATAAACTAAAAGATAGACAATATGCACCTAATGCCTGTAGATGAACAGAGAAGACTCACATTTGCTTCCCACAAAACTAAACTAAAGTAAAGTAGATTTCAGTCTATCAAACCATTGCCTTAGGGCTTGTTTCAAGCCATAGAGGGCCTTGTTAAGCTTGTAAACTAGGGACATATCTTCAACTTCAAATCCAGGAGGTCGTGGCATAAATATAAACTCCTCAAGAAACCCATTTAGAAAGACATTGTTCACATCCAGCTAAAATAACTCACCATGTCAAAAAGTAGGGTGAGAACAATACGAATGGTGATAGGCTTGACCATAGGAGAAAATTTCTCATGAAAGTCAAAACCATGGACTTGATGAAAACCCTTGGCTACCAACCTTGCATTGAACTTGTTGATGGAACCATCATCATTTTCCTTCACTCTAAAAACCCACTTACACCCAACAGCCTGTCTATTAGAAGGTAGGGGAACTAAGTCCCAAGTTTTGTTTTTCAGCAAAGCATCATACTCTTGGTTCATGGCAGCAAGCCAATCTTAATTTTCCAGAGCCTGTTTAACAATTTTGGGTTCAAAGTGAGCAAGAAATAAGGAAGGATATAGTCTAGGATTATGAATTCTAGACTTTAACCTTGTTTGCATAGGATGAGTGTTAACAGGGATGGAATTAGGTGTTGGAACTGACTCGGAAGAGGGTTCACTAAGGGTGGTGGAATCTGATGTTTGAGGGTGTACAAAAGTAGACTCAGAGGAAGAGGGTTGATGAGAGACACGAAGGAAGACTGTAGAAGGGTGGACTGAATAGATGGTGGCACTTACATTCTGTTGAAATTGAATGTTGCTGGTTTCCATTTGCTACATCAGGTCCTCCAAGGAAGGTCCCGAACTTCGCTGCATAGGTTCTGTAGGTGTAGGTGCAGATTGTTGTAATTGTTGTTGTTGTCTGAATAAGGGAGCTTGGTATTTGTTGGTGAAGTGTTGATATTGTTGTTGTCTGAATGACTACATTTATTATGTTTATTGCTATTGTTCTAGACCAGGACCATACCTCAAATTCAAATGATTTCTCCAACCAGGATTATAAGTGTTGGAGTAAGGATTACACTGTTGTTGTGGAGGTCTGAATGGTTGTCCAGGTTGTATGGTAGAAACTTCAGCAGTCTATTGTATGGTAGAAACTTCAGCAGTCTATTCTGTTTCTTGGAGAGTAGGACATGTATCTGTCGGATGACCAATGGCAAGCTGTCTCACAAGGGATGTTAATTCTGTCAGATTATTCTCCAACCTTTGGTTATCAACAACCATAGAAATAGAAACTTCATTTGCAGCAACCTTGGATGGTGCAGCTACTCTAGTACCAAATTTCTGGTATTTTGTTGCCATGTTGGAAATCAATTGGCTTGTAGCAATGGGAGTATTGTCCATTAAAGCGCCTCCACTAGCTGCATCAATCATATTCCTATCCATTAACATCAACCCTTCATAAAAATATTAGACTAGTAATTGCTCACTAATTTGATGGTGAGCACAGGTAGCACACAACTTGTTGAACATCTCCCAATACTCATATAATGTCTCTCCAAGTAGCTACCTTATACCACATATTTTTTCCAATGAATGTTATTATAGATGCAGGGAAGAATTTCTCTAAAAATCTTTTTTTCATATCTATCCAAGTATTGATAGGATCTGGTTGAAGGTACAACCAATCCTTAGCCACACCATCTAGAGAGAATGGAAATGCCTTCATCTTCATATAGTCCTCATGAATGTTATGTGGTCGCAATGTGGAACACACTACCTGAAACTCCTTAAGATGTTTATGTGGATCTTCACTTGAAAGACCATGAAACTTTGGAAGCAAATGGAGTCCAAATTTTAGCTCATAACTATCTTTTGTCTCAGGATATTGAATACACCAAGGTTGATGAACAACATCAGGTGTAACCAATTCCTTAAGAGATCGATTGTTATCAGTCATTGTATCAACAACAATTTCAGAATCAGAATGTTTAAAATTAGAAATAGAAAACTCAGAAACAAAATGCCCAGAATACACTATACTACTATCCAGAACTACACTTCTATTATCTTTTCTCAACATATGAAATGTCTTATCTATCTCAAGATCATATGAATGCAGTCACCTGGTTTGGACCTAGTCATACATAGTTCAACTCGTTAGTGACAGAAATCATAGAAATAACTGACAACTACTCTACCAAAGCACTATTAACAATATTTGCTGAAATGATATAGAAAATGGAAAATTGTCCAATTTGTTTTTTATAAAAACAAATAAAAAATACCACAGTAAATGTTTAAAAATCATTTTTTATTTTTGTAATTATTATTTTTTGTTTCTATCTATCTTTCTATGTATCCATCAACCTATCTATCAATCTATTTATCTATCTATCTATTTATCAATCAATCAATCAATCAATCTATCAACCTATCTATCAATCTATTTATCTTTCTATCAATCAATCAATCAATCAATCTATCTTTCTATCTATCAATCAATCTATCTATCTATCTATCAATCTATCTATCTTTCATCTATATCTATTTATCTTCTATTTATCAATCAATCAATCTATCTGCCAATCTATCTTTCTACAAATAGATTCTTTTTAGAGACAGATGCAATTATACTATAGTAATATCAATTGTACCTATACTATTATCTAATGATGAGTGGATTAAAGTTGACACACAATGAACCGTATCCTTGACAACAATGCCATTTTTGATAGCGACTGTCAAATCGCTACAAAACAAATAAAACTAAGATAATTGTGTAGCACATGATTAACCTAGGTCGACTCAGAGATACAATCCAATTTGGTTCCTGACTTAATCCACTTATAAACTGAATAGGGATTTTACCAAACAGTTTGTAGACGGTGAATAAAAATTGCAGAAACACAAGCAAGAATTGAAGAAAAATGCAGAAACTAACATAATTGATAAAAGATGTTGTAAAACAGATTCAAGAATATCAATCCAATTCACCAAATCAATCTATGTGAATTATCATAGTTCTCATATAATGATCATATTATGAAGGTTCATTTAATATCATTAGAAGTAGTTTAATGGAATTAACTCATACATCAATTGAAATCACAAACCAAATTGAAATACCATCCAAACAATATGTGATTAAAATTCAAAATTAGGAAAGAAATCCATAACCTAATCCGTTTTCAATCCTAATCATATTCATAATTATGAAAATCGAAAAGAGGATTGAAGAAGAAGATGAACATTCACACAATAATTAAAATTCCAAACCAGAACTCAAATTCTCCTTGCTTGGACTGGATCCTTAGATTGGTTAATTGTTTAACCTTCCATGATCATCATCAGTGGAAGAACAAAGATGAAAGGAAGAAGAAAAATTAAGAACAATGAAGAATAGTTGAGAGAAAATATTTTAATTTTGAAAACTTGCACAAGAAGCTAGAAATTCTGTTTTTGTCCTCCTCCAAGTAACTCCTAGCTACACTAATATATAGTGACTGAACAGAATGAAGGATGGACTCTGATTACGCTAATTATGCTAATTACTCCAATCAAAACCCAAACTTGCAGCCCAAAACTCAAATGCAGAGGTTCTGACTTCCAAGCCTAATATGAGCCTCAAACTGGCAAAATTGGCCTTGGCTTATCTTTGACAAAATTGTAGCTCATTTCCTTAACCTTCCAAGGACTACTCATATGCTCCATTTGGAGTTCTGTAGAATCCTCTAGGTTTTACACAAGGAAGATAGGTCAAGTAAGCACAAAATATGAAAATAAGCACCAATTATCAATTAAGCCCAATTATTTGCCCAAGACAAAAACCGAGTTAAAATGAGAAAATAATAATCCAAGAGAAGTCAAATAATCTAAGAAGAATAGAAAAATACTAAACTAAAAACGCTCAATCAGATAGGAGAAAAACCAGGAGGAATACAAGATGCAGAAGGGGAATGAGAAAAAGACAATTGATAAGATTGAGGTGTAGGAACCACAGATGGGGGAGATAGGTTAGGATTAAGATTGAAATAGGAATCAAGATTTGTAATTGAATTAGAAGAGGAGGGAAATAAGTCAGAGTAAGGAAACCTTAATTATTAAATAGAACATCTTTAGAAATGTAAATTCTGCCAAATGAAGACACACATTTATAACCATTGTGAGAGGAGGAATATCCCAAAAATAGACACTTTTGAGAAGAAAAGTTAATCTCGTGTGTATGGTAAGGGCTTAACAAAGGAAAGCAGTCACAACCAAAGGTTTTAAGAAATTGAAAATTAGTGTCCTTGTTGAAAAGAATAACAGAAGGAATAGCAAAGTTGAGGGAGGCAAAGATGCATGGTGTAACAAGGTTAGGCAACTATTAATTAGATAAACAACACTAGTAAAAGCATAGTCCCAAAACTGTAAGAGTAAAGATGCATGGTGTAACAAGGTTAGGCCCAAGTCAACTATATGTCTATGTTTTCTCTCAACCACACCATTTTGAAGATGAGTGTGGGGACAAATGAGTCTGTAAGAGATGCTATAGGAGGTTAGGAGAGCAGAGAAAGGTTTGTATTCACCCCCCAATCAGATTGAACACTTTTGATTTTAGTATTAAAGTGTAGTTCAACCATTGGTTTTAAAGCTTGAGAAACAGATAGAGTTTCAGCTTTAGATTTAATAGGAAATTTCTAGATGTATGTGGAAAAGGCATCAATAAAAGATACATAGTATTTAAAACCAGCATAGGAAGTCAAATGAGAGGGTCCCCACAAATTTATGAAGATAAGCTCTAAAGGAGAGTAAACAAAAGTAGAATTGTGAGATGGTAATCTGTGAGACTTTCCCAAATAGCAAGAGGAGCAAAAGTTTGAAATTTTTTATTAGATGAGGAAATATTATAGTGATTGAAGACTAGCTTCATGACATGACTATTAGGATGACCTAGCCTAGCATGCCAAATACTAACATTGCTAGGAGAAGAGATTACACAATTGGAAGCTACATTAGAATTTTTATTAACAGTAGCAGTTGTATTAAACAGGCAATTATCTGAAGTTGAAGTTAAGGCAGACAGCAACAAAGAAGAATTGTCTTGAAGCTTGAGATTCTGAAAGGAGTAAAGACCATCAGCACCAACAATTCCTTGAAGAAGAACTTTATTGGTCTCCTGAGATTTAACAAGACACAAATGAAGGTGAAATTCAAAGAAAATAGAGTTATCTTTAGCAAACTGACTCACACTCAACAAATTTTTTGATATTGAAGGAAAATGCAATAACTTGTGAAGTTTAAAGGTGATGTGAGAGTCATTAGGGAAGACAAATGAAGAGGAAACAACACTAGAGATACTTAAACATTCACCATTTCCTATGAAAATTTGATCATGTCCAACGAAGTGAGTGAACTGCTTGATATTATGTGATTCACTAGTCACATGGAAGCTAGCACTAGAGTCTGAAATCTAGGTGGAGCTAGCATGACCTTTTCCATGAGAAAAGGAATTGGTAAGCATAACATTAGGTTGATTTGATGTTGTAACTATAGGCTTGGAATTGGTATTGATCCAAGTATTGGAAATTCTGGCAGGACTAGAGGAGCAGGGAATTGGTTGAAGTGTGGTAGGATCAAAGAAAGTGACTGATTCATGAGGTTGACAACTTATATCAGATTGAAAGTGACATACATTTGCAGTGTGGCCATACTTAAGGCACATTTGACATTGAAAATTGGCAATTGGATACAACCTCGAGCTTTGCCGAAGCCACCACCATTATGTCCCGCACCTCGATCAAGAAAATCGACATGACCACCACTGTTACGACCATATGCTCCCCTAAACCCACCAGACTTGTATGAGTTGGAGTGCGAATAGCCTTAAGTGTAATTCAAGGATGGATAACTCAACGCCTAAGTTTCTTTATTGTAGCAAACAAGGCAAGTTTCATGACCGTAAAGCAAGGCCTCAATATCGACGATGGATAGAGTATGCTTCTTGCTCTCAATTACTGAGATCATCAGCATGTAATCAGACAAGATTCCTTCAAGAAGCACGTCAACATATTCCTCATGAGAAACAGAACTCCAACACCAGCAAGCTCATTGACATAACCTTTGATTTTACGTAGATATTCATCAATGGATTTACCTTCAAGCGAAACTGTGTGCATCACAGTATGCAGTTAGAGTGCACGAGATTTTGTATGAAGGCTGAAATACTCATGAATCTTTTCCCAAAATTGATAGAAATGGTTCGAACCAAGGACACGTGACATAATTAACTTCAAGGGCATTGATTGGAGCGAAACAAGTAACGTCTGGTCCTAAACTTCCCACACTTCATACTCAGGATTCATATTATCAGCTATGCAATCACCTTCCATGAGATAGTGAGGCAGAACAACTGGATTTACAATGAAACACTGTATTTTATGCGATTTGATAATTGGTTCGACATGTTGTTGCCAATGGAGATAGTTCGAATCATCGAGCTTTTCAGCGATGGAATTTGAAAAGGATTGAGATACGAAACTCAGAGACAAAAAGCCATGGATGAGAAGAAATGATCTGGAACTTGTGAAGGTAAGAACACTACGAAAAATTGGCTCTAGATACCATATTTGATAAAGTCAGAGAGAGTGAGAGAGAAACTTTAGAGAGAAAGCTGATATTTTTTCATTATGAAAAGTTAGTTACAGAGTTAGTTACAAAGAGGTATATATAGACCTTTGAACCTCTGAAGTAATTTGTTAGTAGAAACTAATGGCCTAACACCAGTGAGGTGTTGTTAGCAAAAACTAACAACCCTTACAAACTATTTTCACAATTATACAAACATATACCCTGATAACCATAAACTCATTTCATAGTGAAGTGAAAGACAACTCCATAATATAGATAAGAATACTAAGGAACTAAAGTAAAAGGGACTCCTGGAGGGATGGAATAACATTGCTAATTCTTTTGCCAATGTCAAGATCAGGAAGAAGGAAATTACTACAGTCAAAGTTGTTGGGATCTATTAGAATAAACTAATTCTAGAATCTTTAGAATAGATAAGATTTTTACTGGTCTTATCCTTATATTTTCTATTTTATTTTTGAATTTGAATGGCAATCTGATTGGTTAGAAAATAGCTAACCAACTCTGCCTATAAACATCAATCACTAAATTTGAATGATCACTAAAATAAACATTAGACATGAAAAGATTTATATTCTGAAATCAGTTTCACCTATCAGCAATTGCCAAAACTATGCCAACATCACTTTGGGAAGTATGTCCCAAGAAAATCTAGGAAGTGTGATCTCAAGCAAGGCCTATGCAATCTGCAAAAAAATGACAAGGAAAAGCATAATTATGTACAGATATTAAGTAGCTAGTAACCAAAGAGGATGAAATTAAGTATTAAATATTGCAAGGTAAAAACATGATTATTTTAGATTACCAAATAACAACCAACCAAAAATTAAACAACCTGCTTTGAGTATCCATCTCTAAGGGCATAATGATGCCTCATAATTCCCGAAAGTGAGGCAAATTCAGTGAAATCTGCAACAACAAGATCAAACATAGCAAGTGAGGCATCATCCCAGATAATTCATGTGTGAATGTGTGATTTTCATATATTTCCACTAAAGGGGATGATTACAATTTATACAAGTGATCAAAGAGTAAAAAAGGAATTACAAAATCAATCCTAATAAAAGGAAATAATGGAAACAAATACACTGATGATATTCCTAATAATTAGCCACTGATATTCCTTGATTTTCTACATTCCCCCTCAAGTTTGGAGGTAAATATTGATCATTCCCAACTTGCCAATCAGATCTTCAAATGCTAGCTTAGGTAGACTTTTGGTGAGGATGTTTGCGGTTTGTTCCTTGGTTGGAATGTATGTCATGCACACACTTCCATCATCCAATTTTTCCTTGATGAAGTGGCGATCAACCTCAATGTGCTTTGTTTTGTCATGATGGATTGGATTCTGGGCAATGCTGAGAACTGCCTTATTATCACAATACAATCTTATGGGTAGAGAATAAGAAATCTTTAGTTCTTCAAGAATTCTTCTCAACCAAATTCCTTTACGGACACCATGAGTAAGTGATCTAAATTCTGCTTCTGCACTGATTATTGCAACCACATTTTGCTTCTTACTTCTCCAAGTTACCAAGTTATCCTATAGATAGATACAATAACCCGAAGTGGATTTTTGGTTCACAATAGAACCTGCCCAATTAGCATAAGTGTATATTTCAATCATTTTGTTATGCCCCTTTTTAAAGAAGAGTCCCTGACCAGGAGTAATTTTGAGGCATCTCAAGACTCTATGACAACCTCAAGATGTCTCTCATTTGGTGAGTGCATGAACTGACTGATCATACTTACTGCAACGGCAAAATCAGGCCGTGTATGAGACAAGTAGATCAATTTACCAACTAACCTCTGATACTGCTCTTTGTTCACATCTTTCCCATCTTCAATCCCCAACTTGATATTGGGTTTCTTAGGTGTATCTGCTGGCTTGCATCCCAGGATACTTGTTTCTTGAAGTAAATCAAGAACATATTTCTTTTAAGAGATAGTGTTTCAATTTTAATCTGTGCAACCTCCATGTCAAGATGTCTCCTACTATAATAATTGTCATTGTGGTTGTGGCTCTACATCTCCCCCTATTTTTGGATGGAGGGAAGGATCAAAAGGAAACACTGTTGATTCAGGACAATGATGTAACATTATGAGTTTCATATGTTCAACATACTTATCTTCTTCTTCCATCAAAATCTCCCCTTGAAGAGAAGGCTGGGAAAAGTAGACTTGAGTTTCAAAGAACTGAACACCCATAGACACAAAGACTCAACGTAAAGTCAGGGAGTAATATTATAGCCCCATTGGGTAGGAGAATATCCAATGAAGACACACTTATGGGATTTTGGGTCAAGTTTAGACCTGTGATGAAGAGGTGTGTGAACAAAAAATGACAAAACCAAACACTCGAGGTGAAAGGGATGAGATTGACAGAATACTCGAGGTGTGTGAACAAAAAAATGACAAAACCAAACACTTGAGGTGAAAGGGGTGAGATTGACAGAACACTCGAGGTGTGTGAACAAAAAATGACAAAACCAAACACTCGAGGTGAAAGGGATGAGATTGGCTGAGTAGACGAAAAAGAGGTAAGAAGACATGAAAAGGGTGACTTGAACCCTAGGACACGAGAAGACATCTGATTAATAAGATAGGATGCAATGAGGATAACTTCCCCCCCATAAGTATTTAGGAACATTCATAGTAAACATAAGGGACTAGGCAACTTCTAGTAGGTGAAAATTTTCTCTTTCTGCCACACCATTTTGTTGAGATGTGTTAGGACATGAACTTTGGCGAAGGATGCCATTATGGGATAAGAATTCTCCAAGGACATAAGTGAAATATTCTTTACCATTATCAGTGTGAAGGATTTTGATAGAGCTAGAAAATTGAGTTTGAACCATGGCATGGAACTAAAGAAACACATGTCCAATGTCTAATTTTTCCTTCAAGAGATAGACCCAACAAACCCTAGTAGGGTCATCAATAAAGGTGATAAACCATCAAGTACCAGAGATATTTTTCTCACAGGCAGGACCCCATATGCCACTGTGAATTAAGGAGAAAGGGGAAGATGTTGTGTAGACTCGAGGTGGATACGTGACTCGAGACTGCTTTGCAAGAGGACAAATGTCACAAGATAAAGAACTGATATTTTTATTAATGAAAAGACTAGGGGTAACAATTTTTTAAGATAAGGTAAATTAGGGTGGCCAAGCCTATGATGCCACAAAATTACATCAATGGTAGAATCAGAAACAAAGACATAATCATTCTCCACAAAGGTTGCTAGAGACTTCACATCCTCAAAATAGTAAATTTCTCCTTCTTCTTTAGCACTACTAATAGTCCTCCCTGAACCCTGTTCCTGAAAAATACAATTGTGAATGGAGAACGTCACATGATAATTGAGATCAGAAGTCAATTTAATGATAGAAATAGGATTGCAAGCTAAAGTGAGCGCATGTATAATAGAAGTTAACATAATATTCTCGGAGAGTTTAAGCGATCATTTCCCAACAATTTGTGTGGAACTACCATCTTCTAATTTTACCCGTGAGGTCTCATGGCATGGGTATAAGAACAAAATAATGTTGGATTACCTGTGATGTGATCAGATGCACCAGAATCAAGTATCCAATGGGGGGCTATTATGGACATGAAGAGTCATACCTTGTTGGGCTACAAGGCTAGTGGTGGTGCTAGGTTGAGAGCTAGAGGACTGATGTAAGAACTGTTGGAATTGATCATATAAGGACAGAGGAATGGTGATGCCACCAGAGTCACCTATGGTGTGACGTTCTTCAGGTTTGCCTTCAATGAAAACCTCATAAGCTTGACCTTTATTAGACCCCTTCGGCTTCCAATTAGCTAGTTTGGCATGAATGTCCCAACATTTTTCACGTGTGTGACCAACCTTGTTGCAGTGATTGCACTAAGGACGGACATCCAATCTAGAGTCACTAGCAGAACAAAGTGACGAAACCATTAACACAAGGATGAAGAAAAAAAAACCCACAAATGAAAGTACCTAGAACAACGATTTGACCCCCAAGAAAGATAAAGGAGGCGACGATGATGTGTTCTAGAGAATCACGCGATGAACAGAGGTCAGAAAGGTGGAGAGTGGCATACACGCGTTGGAGGATTGTTGCGTGTGTGACAGTGCGTGGAGCTGATTCTGGTGATGGGATCGACTATGTTATGCTAGAATTTTTGTGTTGATTTGACTGTGCCCTCGATTTAATGATCATAGTCTTGTAGCTGATGGTTTCGATAGACTAAAATAGTAGGGTGGTTTTTTAAAAAAAAATGGTAGAAGAACATAGACAATGGAAAATAGGTTTCAGCCTTGGCTGAAGGTTAGGAATGAAAACTTGTTTTGATAGCATGTGTGAATGTGTAATTTTCATATATTTCTACTAAAGGTGATGATTACAATTTATACAAGTGATCAAAAAGTAAAAAAGGAAACTAATTAATTACAAAATAAATCCTAATAAAAGGAAATAATGGAAACAAATAAACTAATGATATTCCTAATAATTAGCCATTGATATTCCTTGATTTTCTACAATTGCACATTTTCATTGATATCTAAGAGGCAACTTAGCTTAGTAACCATGTTTTCAACATGAGTCATCTTATCCTGCATGGTTCCAAGCTTCTCCTATTTCATTCCATGTATCAAAACAAACAAGGTACTAAAGGTTAAGCATTGTATTTTCAACAACTTTCACATAATAGTATCATCATCTTAATTCTCTGACTTTCCCCTTATTTTGTTCTCAATATCGACAATGAGCTTGTGAGAAATTATATGACCTGATTTAGAAGAAAATAAAACTAGTAATGGAAAATAAAAAAAATGGTAAATGATAAATAGCTATTCATTCAACTTTCCAATTAAGAGAATTTTTTTTATATATATATTCTGGTTAGTAGAAGCTTTATATACAATACAAGCACTAGGCAAAAAGTTTAATTTACAACTTACATGAAAGATAATGTTTTTCAGTTGCTGTCGAAATTCTGAAATTTTTTTACGAGGTCCATCTCATAAAAGAACTTAGCATTTTCATAGCGAGCCATGCAATTGTAATCAAAATGTTATTTTGATGTGGCTTCCCCATAAAAGTAAAAACATGAGATGTGCATATTACATTGTGAAAATGTTAATTTTATTCTTAAGAATTGAATAGACAATAACACTCGTCTTCCCTCCCTTTGTCGTAAAAGATCACTGGATCAAATGAGCACGATAGTTGAGGTTATATCCTATTATCTCTAATATCCATTTTGTCATAAATGGACTATTCTTGAAGCTTAAGTTGTCAGGCGAAAACACATGAAAGGTTTTATGTGACATCTCTGCTATGCTCTATCACAGTTTCACACAACCTTTTACCTTGTGCTAACATTTAACTTATTAAATTTAGTAGTAAGAATTGAGGGTGGTAAAAACCACGACCACATTGTTATAGAGCTCCAATATCATGCCATAAACCAATTATCCTAAGAGCTTAAGTTTTTAGGAGAAGACAAATGAATAGTTTTATATTATACCAATAACACATTTCTAATAAACAAAGAAAAAATAAATATTTTTGTAATTTTTGGTAAAGGCTTTACTTCAATACCCATTTTCCCCAGGTATCAATACCTTGTTTCAAATATTTCCATTGCTTGTTCCACTACTAAAAAACACATGTTTTAACATCGTTGAATCTAATTCGGTTTTCGAAAAATTGATATAAAAAAATAAGTGATTGAGCGTTTTTAGTTTAGTATTTCTCTATTCTTCTTAGCTTATTTGAATTTTCTTGGACTTTTATTTTGTCCCTTTAACTCAATTTTTGTCTTAGGAAATAATTGGGCTTAATTGATAAATGTTGCTTATTTTCATATTTTGTGCTTACTTGACCTATCTTCCTTGTACAGGACCTAGAGGATTCTACAAAACTCCAAATGGAGAATATGAGTATTCCCTAGAAAGATAAGGGAAAGAGCTACAACTTTTTAGAGATAAGCCGATGCACATTCTATCATTTTGAGGGTCATTTGAGGTTTTGAAGTCAGAACCTCTGCACTTGAACGTTGGGCTGGGAGTTGAGCTTTAATTGGTGTAATTAGCATAATTAGTTAGATTACATGGGCCTAATCAGGGCCCATCCTTTCCTATTGAATCAGTCACTATATATTAGTGTAGTTATTTATATAGTTAGTTAGTTATTTCATTTGGTACAAATATAATTGTTAGCTTTTTGTGCAAGTTGTCAGAATTAAAATCTTTTCTCTCTTTTTCTCTCAACTATTCTTCATTGTTCTTCAGCTTTCTTCTTCATTTCATTTTTGTTCTTCTAGTTTCTTGCACAAATTTTGTGGCTCTTCCACTGATGATGATCATGAAAGGCTAAACAAGCAATCAATCCAAGGATTCAGTCCAAGCAAGGAGAATTTGAGTTCTGGTTTAGTATTTCAATTTCTGTGTGAATGTTCATTTTCTTCTTCAATCCTCTCTTTAATTTTCATGATTATAATGTGTTTACGATTAAAAATGAATTGGGTTGTGGATTCATTTCCTAATTTCAAATTTTAATCACAGATTGTTTGGATGATATTTCAATCTGATTTGTGATTTCAATTGATTTAAGAGTTAATTCTATTGAACTACTTCTAATGACATTGAATGAACCTTTATAATATGATCATTATCTGAGAACTATGATAATTCGCATTGCTTGGTTTGGTGAATTGGATTGATATTCTTGAATCTATTTTACAACATTGAATGAACCTATCTCTGAATGCATCCACACCCACGCCCACCCCACATGCCCTGCCACCACCTTTGTCCTCTTCCCCTCCAACTAGAAACTCATTTTTCCTTTTCCTTTCATGATCTCAAAATGTCGAAACCCTGGGACAACATCGGAGTCTGGGCTACCAATTTCAAGCAGGCCGAGGTCGACGAGGCTGAGGCCCAGATCATGGCGGTCAAGCCCCAAAGCTTACCCAGCCTCAAGAAGGCTGAACTCAAAGCCCAAGAAGAAGGGAACCATAATCACGCTTTTCAAGTTCAACTGTGGCGGTTTCAACCACGACTTTACACGTGATGAGATGCTCGCCCTTCCCATCAGTCCCAAGGAGCATTCCATCGAGGAAATGTAGTTCAACTGCCTTGCTGGCAGTATCTCCTCCTATGACTGCTCTGGCGGTCGCACAACAACGAAGGTTTGTGGGTCGGAGGAGGCAAAATATCCTACAGCGGATTGAAGAATTCCTTAGGAGAATTTGTGTCTAAGCTTAATGAGGTGTAGAGTAGATTGAAGAACAAATGTCAGCCTAAGTTCTCGGATTCAGTATATATAGCTAATTTCATGTAAGTTTTTAAAACTTTGATTTTTTTTTGTTCTAAATCTTGATTTATGGTGTTTATGAAAATGCTTTATGCTTTTGATTCACATTTAATTAATTAGCAAGAACACCATTGTTATTGGTGGGTGTCTGGAAACATACTAATGGGTGTTTTCAAAAATGCTTTATGGATTTTATTTACATTTAATCCACTTTGATAAAAAATTTCCTCCAATCATGATTTAACTCATGATGGAAGCTCGTTGCATTAGTGCATTACTTTACTTCTAGCAAGTTCTCATTGAAGTTTTTTTTTTATTTTGTGAAAAATTCTGAATTGAGGCATTTGAATATTTGATCCATGTTTCCAACTTTGCCTAATGAGGGGAAAAATGTTCTTGTTTTTGTGAATAATTGTGAATTATTAAATGGTAGGTACATGTGATTTTATCTAATCCATTGTACCTGGACTTGCATATTTTTCTTGTTTTACTTGACAGACAATCTCCTTTATGGGCAAAGCTGGGTTTGCAAAGTTGATTGATTTCAATCCAACCTGTTAATCTTTCAATATTTTTATTTGTTAAAGCATTTGTTCGATTATAATAGAAATGATAACGATGAAATTGAGTAAGTCATTCACATTTTTAAACTTGCTATTCAAGTTGACAAGTGGTAAATATGATTATGGTGACAAATCTTTGTTATGCAATCTTATAATATCTTATTTAATCATATTTCTAATAGTATTAACATAAAAAAGAAATAATTTGGAAAGTGCATGTACATGCTTGAGTTTAAGTCCACTTTATCATACCACTTTGCCATTTTTCAGAATGCATAAAATAATTGGTTAGTGTCAATTAGATTTTTTTTCATAGCTTGAAGTTTCCTTTGATGTTAGATATACGAAAAATGAAACAAAAACTAATTACTTATTGTACACGTGTACAAGAAGTAATTAGTTTTTGAAGTTTGTTTGGGGAGAAATAGAATGGATTAGGAGGAAATAAGGAAAGAGGTAAGTAGAAATATTAAATTTTCACTGTTTATTTGAAAAGGGAAATAGGAAGGACAAAAATTATTTATGTGAGGTACACTATAAAACATCCCCCAAAAAAATGGAATGAAATGCAAAGAAAATGATATATTTTTTTTTTTTGGTTTAATTTTTTTTTAAATTATAATAATAATTTTTAACCCATAGGGAAAAGGTTTATACCTTTGTTATTCCTTTCAGATTCTAGCTTTAGCTGCTATAGTTTTCTCTGTTGAGCATAGCTCTAGGGGTAGGGAGTTGAATCATTTTCTGGTGTAATTCTCCTAGATTCCTATCTTATTACAAGTTCAATTAGATTGTTCAAGTGTTCATACATTTGGCTCCCATCACGAGACTTTGTATTACTCATGTTATGCACAAGGTTGTTAAAGATAATAGATATCAAACTGTTACTTTAATGGGAGGTTAATGCTCCTTCCTGTACCAAGTGCTTTGCTTAAATGTGTTACTTCTTACTGAAGTTGCAGCCTTATGTTTTTGAATTAAAAGTTGATTTCTCTTTTACTTGCATGGGCATGAATACGAGTAGTCTCTATAGTGATTAATATATATTTCATGCCTAAAAAGATAATGAATTTAAGAAAAGCTACATGAGATCCGTGTTTGTTCAATATGTTTCCTTTGCTGATGGATATTCCTCTTGCTTTTAGAGATCAAGTATGAAGTTTACATTTTAGAAGCTACATACAAGGTCCGGTGGTGTGTTTATTTTTTCTTTCCACCGAGCAACATTAAGTATCATTTTTACCTTTCTTTAAGCCTTTAAACCAACCGATAATTTAGTGTCACAACAAAGAGGTTTATCTATCTTTTCTGTTGCCCTTTTAAATGATGGGATTAACTATTTTATATTGGGTTTTACATTTTTTCTGGTGATTGATGATTAGATTCCTCTTATCTACGCAACATTTCTTTTACAATTATGTGGGTTTGATATTTTCTTTAGGGTTATGCTACAAGGAATGTCCATGGATTTACACAGGAAGACATAGAAAAGATGTCTAAGCGATGGGAAGAAGCTCCATCCTTGTATTTGCAGCTTGATGTGAAGGTTTGTTGTAAATTTGGTTGAAAATGTTGGCATGATCGAGCATAAAATTAGTGCAAACTGTATAATAATGTTTTTTTACTGGTGTCTTTATTGACTCTTTTACTCGCTTGACAGTCATTATTTCATGGAGATGATCTAAAGGTTGCCATATGAATTATAGAAACATACAATATAGATGAAGTTATTTTTTTATTTCTTTTAATATCTATTGTTAATAAAGTTTAATTATATTGTGTTTAATATAATTATGAATTGGAAGACTTGAAAAATTATGCTACTTGTTTGAGTACTAAGAAGTGCTTTATAAGTTCCAAGTTAGTGTCATAAAAATAGCTTTTGATTTGATATAATGATAGTATATGTTTGTTGTAGATGTTGTTATGGCAATTAGCATTAGTTAGCCTAGATGTAAGCATTTCATATGTTGCTAGAATACAATTTAAAGCAGTTAATATATGCTTTATATTTCTATGAAAGGTTTTGGCAAATGCTTAAGGATTCTGCAATCAAGGTCACTTAAAATCTCTCTAACTTTAAATCATGTTTCTTATGTAGATTAAAAATCAAGCATGTGACAAGTTCGAACCTACTTTTTACCCTGATTCAAGTAATGGTGTGATGGTTACTTTTATACCAAGGTATAATTCTTAATCTGTTTTACAAATGATATAAATATTAATTTACGAATGAATTACCTGTTTTATTATTGCTTTGCTTATAGCCATGACCATGAACAGTGGAATATGTATGATAACAAAACTTTCTAAGACGGTTCTATGGAAAATTCTTAGAAAGTGTACATTCTAAGACAAGTCTTCAGAAAACCATCCTAGAAAGTGTACATTCTAAGACGGTTCTATGGAAAATTGTCTTAGAAAGTGTATATTCTAAGACGAGTCGTCAGAAAATCATCTTAGAAAGTGTACATTCTAAGACGGTTCTTGAGAAACCGTCTTCAAATTCTTGATTTTTTTTTCACTTTTTAAAAGAAAAAAAAAAGACATTCTAAGACGGTTTTGAAGGGAACCGATGTAGAAATCGAGATTCTAAGACTGTTTAAAATCGTCATGAAAAGTGTTGATTTTCCACGACGATGGCTTCAAAGATGGTTCTTGAATCGTTGTGAAATGCGCTACATAATTGATGTAGAAACCCTATTTTCTAGTAGTGTTTTCACAATAAATGTTTGGAGTTCACTAAAGATATAAAACTATTCAAAGGTTAGCTAATAGCTTAAGCTTTTGTGTTGGTTGGTCCTTAACACAAGAATAGAGCCTTTGTGACCAAGTAGTCATGAGTTTCATTCTTGTTGCTCCCATTCTTCTAAATGAAGTTACTTTCAGCACTAATGTCTCTTCCTTAATGTAACGACCCGCCTCGTCGTTACGATATCACTAACTCTTAATCGTGCAACTTCAATTTTTAAGAAAACTTCATTAATTGGATTCTAAAAATGATGGTAAATTTTTCGCGATAATACAATTATCAAACACTATTACAATTACATATTTAAACACACTATACATATATATTAAATTAGTACATGTCATCCACATGTCAGAACTTCCTTTAGCTTTACGTGTATATACACCTGAAATTACATATCAACAAAAAGCCAAAGACTAACTAAGAGAGAGTTGATTAACAAAACACAACTCTTTCTCCAAAAAGGAATCCAACGTCATCACGTCGGCTTGGCGGCTTCAACCAAAATGAAGATCTCCCTCCAAAGTCACCTACTGCTGCTTATCTGCTCCCACGAACGAAAGTTCGCGATCATCACAGGTACCAACCACACGGTACAACAAATGTAAGGGTGAGTTTATTATATAAAAACCAACAAATATCAGATAACAGCAATTGGGAAGGAAACAATATTACCCACCACAATCATTAACAAAAATCCATGATTCCAATACACACTCAACAAACCAATCATCCAATGCATTTCACATCTCAAACAATCATGCGTAGAATGATGCATGCACCTGACTCATCTATCAGCATGCAATGTGGTACCATCACCGGAAATAGCCTCTCACAGGAAAAATGATTCACCGCTTATCAGGGTCACCCTGTCGTGCACTGGCCATTCCCCCACCTGGTGATCAACCAGCGTCGCAAGGGAATTCCAAACCTGATGACCCCATAGTACCTGCGTTCTCAGCCCACTGAAACACACAGGTACGCGAGTGCCTTCATTCTATTTCCACACATACAAATGAAGTATGAAATGTTGGATTTAGGGGGAGCTGCTTAAGGAGAAATTGGTTTTGAGCTTTCAACATGCAAGGGACAACTTGAAGACAAATTGAGTATTAAAATTGTGTAAGAGAAAAGCAATCATGGTGATCCAAGTGCATACCATTCATTCATTGCATAATCAACTAATTAAGTCAACTAAAATCAATGAGTATTATCAAATCAACCAAGAACTTTAAACAATTCAAAGTTTTTCAGCAAAAGTGTTTTTCACTGTAATAATCGATTACAGTAAGCTCTTAATCGATTATTTTGTTCTTCGTTGAAATTGAAAAACATTTTAGGAACACTTTAATCGATTACCATATCGTTTTAATCGATTATGTGACCTCTATTTTAAATGAAATGCATAGTTGAACTGGTTTAATTGATTCTTTTAAAGCCGTAATCGATTACTTGCTTATATCTGTTTTATACATTGCACTGCCTTAATTGATTACATGTGTTCATAATCGATTATACTTCTGTTTTGAAAAACTATGCTGCACTGGATTAATCGATTACCAGGGTTCGTAATCGATTATCTAAGCTTTTTGAAAATATGTTAGAACTGGTTTAATCGATTACCAGGAGCTGTAATCAATTAAATAAGCTTTGAGAAAAATATGCTAAGACTGGAATAATCGATTACAGATCGAGATAATCAACTATTTTTCTCATGATTCAAACCCAGAAAAGCTATGAACGTTTTAATCGATTATAATATAAATGTAATCGATTACACAATAATTTTAATCGATTATTAGTGCGTTTTAATCGATTACTTGCGGTTAAAAAAGTCTGTTATAAATAGAACCCATGCTCAGCTGCTTTTGTAACTTTTGTGGAACATACCCATTCGAAATTTATGAGCAAAAACAGTCTTTTGAGCTTTCACAACATCTTTTCTAAGAATTTGATTTAGTCATGCTTCATGTTGCATTGATCATGTGAAAATGAGTCATTCTTGAAGCATACAACCAATTCAAGATTAAGGAAAGCTATGTGTCTTGTGTTTTAAAGATTCAACCTATTCTGGTAAACTCATTTGCATTTCATACCTTGGATCATCAGGTTGTCTCTCTCCTTAATCTGGATGTAAATTTCATTTTGTAAATTGTTTTGTAATTTACTATTGTAATTGAGTTCTTGCTTGCAACTAGAGAAGGGGGTTCTCTAGGTAGAAGAACTGAGTAGTGTTCTCAGGTTCTTGTCTCTTGTAATCTAATAGGGTTTTAGATTTCTGTGCTTTATCTAGGGTTGATAAAGGAAGACATTGTGATTGCTTGTAAGAACATAAATTAAATAGTGGAACTTCACTCTAGTGTTAAGTGGAAGAAACTGGATGTAGCTTCATAGTGTTTGAAGTGAACCAGTATAAATTGCTTGTGTGTTGTTTCTGAATCTATTCTTCTCATATTGATTGTATCTTGATTCATTTGCTTGTATTGAAAAAATCAGTTTTGATCCATTGAATCCTAAGGGGCTGAGTTGATTGATTGAATAAAGTTTATTGGTTTTGTAATGTGATAAAGATCCTTTTAGAAACTCTGATTTGAATTAAAGAATTTTGATTTACCAAGGTCTAACCAATTCACCCCCCTCTTGGTTAAGTGTGAAGTATTCATATCATTTTCATGAAACATGGGCATCATCAATGCATGACCCGGCTAGGAACAAATCCTTCCTCGCAAGGGTAACCCGCCATGCACCCCCCCATGTACATACATAACAAACCAATGTGGGCTCACCGATGCGCTGACCGTGGCTAGGAACAAATCCATCCTTGCAAAGGTAACCAACCGGTCATTGCATCCCACGTGTACATACACAGCCTACAACCATGGGCACTATCAATGTATGACCTGGCTAGGAACAAATCCTTACTCGCAAGGGTAACCTGTCATACACCCCCCATGGGTATCCATGTATATCCATACACAATGACATTGTTCACATCAACATTATCTCTCATCAATGTCATTATCAACCTCAATATCATATCATCGTAATATCATTATCATGCATATCAATATCATCTCATTTGAACATCATCAACTACCTCAATGGCATCTCAATTTCAATATCATCAACGACATCACAAGCAATCACATTTCACATCTATACATAATACATATGCCTGAGATTCACATTCCCCAAGTCTTCAGACAACCCAAATTTCATACATTCACAATTCACCATATCACAAGACTGATATTTTTAGGAAAATTCTAAATTAAAGAGGATGACTACAATATATAAAACACACTTTTATGCCCATTTAAAAATTTAATAAAGAATAAAATAAGAAAACATATTATAAAAATTTGGGCAGAGTCTCCTCTGTAATTAAGACTTTTCCCAAAAATCCAATCATTACAATAATAATATCATTCACAGTTTTATCTATCAACAAGCCAATTCATCGCATCCCATTAGTTAAAAGCAGTTCTTCTTGAAAACAAGCACACACAGGAACAAACACACATCAATCATAAATATGTCGCATCCCATTAGTTAAAAATATAGTTTTTCTTGAAAACCAGCACACAACAGGGACAGGCAGATATCCTCATAGTTGAACTCCCTGGCCCCAAACTATGGTATCTAAACTATAACTAAATAATAAACTTCCCTTACCTAACTAGGAGTTCTCCTGTTAAAACCTCACAATGTTGTTTTGGAGATCCTTTAATACGCGTGTTTTCATCCAAACGCAGAGATCTATATACCAAATCGAAAACAATTTAATATAGATTTCCAAGGTAAGATCAACATTAACATTTGGGGTCAAATACCCACTCAAATCTAAAAAGAGGCTAAAATGGTGTTTTGAGAGTCCACATCAAAAGACATCATTTTGAAATTTTGATCACACCAATGTGACCAGGGTTCAACCAAGATCACAGAAATGATATCAGTTTCATAAAAAAAAGACTTTTACAACATCTCATTTTCAAAGGATTATCAAAGGAAGTGTAGAAACAGCCAATAACGGTACCCGAATCATAAGAGATATCAAGATAGGCTTAAACTAACTAGAAGAAGACAAAAGAAACTAAGATTACCTCAAGAAAACCAAGAAAGGAGGATTGGGAGCTCCGTTCTCTACCGAAACTTCGAGAAGAATTTCGAAGATTCCGCTTCGATTAAAGGGTTCCTCTCCGTGCCGGGGTCTCGTGGCAAGCAACGACGGCTCGTGGGTGTCTCTGATGGCTATGGGTGGTGGAGGAGTGTGGTGGAGGAGCTTGGATCTGTTTGGAGGAGAAAGAACCTCCATTTTCGTGACTTGGAAGCTTAAAAACGTATTCAGCACTGCCTCTACTCGCCCAGGTGACCAAAAATGCCTGTAAAACTCGCCTGGGCAAGTTGACCCAATTCTAGAATTTTCTGCTTTAGTGAAAAATTAATTTCTCACATTCTAGATATTATTTTGATAATCTCAACGGTCAAAACTTATATATTTGGGTTAGAAATCTTACTTTAAAATTTTAAGACAATCCAACGGTTAACCAGTTCATAATGATGATTTTACTAAAATAGGTTTTCGGGTCAAACTCGAAATCACACAATTCAACGCAGCTTAAACAAACTCCGCATAACTTGACCTCTACACCAAGCAATTGCACATGGAGAATCCACATAACATTTCAACTAATCCTAATTAATAAATAATTCAAATAATACAAGGGATACATCACACATATATTTTAAGTTATCGAAATTTCAGGGTGTTACACCTGATAACTTAAAAATCAAGGTGAGTTTGTCCTTGAAATAAGCCATAAAGTATGACCAACAACTAATAAAAGTCTGACAACTCATCAAGGACACCAATACCCAAGAAGAGCCTAGGTCATAGCATCTCTCTTTCAATAAACTATATGACACAATAAGAATCCTTGAGCACAACTTTGTTTCCTTTGCTCATTGTAGTCTCATTAATTGCTCCATTTGCAACCTGAGAAAATCATATGTCATTTAAATAATAAAATTTTGAAACATGCAGTTATTCTAGAAGATAAATTAATGGAAAGAACTTACAACAACAAAATAAGGCAATAATTTTCCATTAGCATCACATACAGCCAAATACTTTTGATGCTTTTGCATAACTTGAAGGTAGCTCTATAGTCTTTGTTCCATTTTGTAGAAGTGAACAATATTCTGAAGAAAAAAGACATAATGCATACAAGTTTCGTATAACATCTTTTTAAATTAATAACAAATGAATAAAATAATCAAATCAAGTGAATTATAAATGAATAAAGAATAACTTTTTTCAGTGAATAGTAAAAATGATACATAAATACTTCTTGAATCATAGAAGTGATAGATTCACATCTAAATCATCCAATCAATATTTATTTCATTTAATTTTATAAGATATTTTTTATAAAACATAGCATATAAATTATAAAATAGTTATATGTTTTTCTATATATAAATTAGTTATATACTTAACCTGTATAATGCTCAAGTTGAAGCACTAGTTGCTTTAAATTAATTCCAGAGTTTGATATATTATTATTTTTCCTTACACATTAATGATTAAAGTGACACACATTTACAACATAAAGAAACAAAGCATACTGAAGGCTTGATTGAACCACTTGGCTTGAACTCCTAATCTATTACATTGTCATAGTTGCCAATGGTAACAACTGATCTAACAATTACACTCACAACTCACATTAGATCTAACTTGTCGAATCTAGAAAAAAAACCATAGTTTCAATTCTGACAAAATGACATAAGTAAATTTATAAAAATAACAAGAATGAACAAACATGTTGAACAAACACGTTATTTAAATTTCAAACTATTAAAAATACCATAAATCTCAGACAAATTTTTTTATATAGAATAATTTTTTATGGCTATATTCCCATTTTTATTTCTTCTGTATATTTATGTGCTAGGTTGTTGTTTTCTTACATGAAGACACGTAATTCGTAGGATCAAAAAGCTACAACTACTTGACAACTTACTATAATGGAAACCCGTGTCACAAATTGGTTGTTTATGTATTCATAATTGTTGGTACTACATGACTAGGATTGTTGTAGTGACACTCTGTTAAACTTCTTGTGTTTGCGGAATGAATAAGTCTCACTAAAATTAGCTTGTTTGTCATGGACACAAGTAAGTTTAAATTTAATTTAAACTATATACATATTTCAATCATGTTTTGGATGAGAGTTGTGACCCAACTCACATAATGGATTATCTTGACGGAAAGTGCCTCAGCTTCAATCTACATGCATTGCGTATTGATTGAAGTAAATGTTCGAATGCAGATGTTTCAGATAAATACATACAAAATAGATTATACATTCATCGAGAGGAAAGTTATCATTGTCCTAAAGAAGCCTTAAGCCTTGTCTTAGAGAATTTAACCCATCTACAACTTCTATAATAGAAATAAGAATATTATATAAATTTTAAACACTCAAAGTGCTTTGTACCTAGTTTTGAAGGTAAAACATTTTGACCTTTGTTCATTTTTTTACAATCCAAAGCACACCCATGAGCTAGACATATAGAAGATGTATCTCATTATAGTTATCAATCATGGAATAATGTATTTATATATACACTACACAATTCTTATTTAACTGATTCTTCTATCATTTGACTAGATAAAGTTTATATATATATATATATATATATATATATATATATATATATTA